>PVHP010000458.1:0-148700 GCA_004024765.1 Zapus hudsonius | reverse complement strand
TCACACCAAGCTTGGCACCAAGAGCTGTCTTCAGGATGCCCACATCCTGGGTCTTCTGTCCACTAGGGAAGTGGGTGGTAGAAATGGACTCTACCACTGACCTTACCAGAGTGGCCTTTGGGAAAAGCTAGGCAGTGTACTCATAAGCTAGATCTGTGAGCAGCATGGCTGGTGGGAAGGAACAGCCCACATGCCCATCCGGGACGTCCAGTATACAACCAAGAAGAGGAGCGCCCATGAGGATGTTCTGATGGATAAAGGCCTCCAAGATCTATTTATATCTATCAGCATTAAACCAAGGTGCAGGACAGTGTCTATAATGTGCTATTACTAAAGGATACAGGAAGTGAAATGGAGAAATAAGAATATATTATTTGTACATGATCCATGGAGTCCATGGGGAAATGGTCCCAGAAAACCCAGCCTTGGGGCACACCTTCCTGCTGCTGTTTGCAATGCTGTGGTGGAGGTGCTGTCCACCCCCCTGCTCATGCCATTGTTTTCCCTGCCATCTTGGAGCTTCCCCTCGAGTCCATAAGCCAAAATAAACCCATTCTCCACAAGCAAAAAACAAACAAACAAACAAACAAACAAACAAAACCAGCTATGGAGGCTATCAAAACATAAAGGTGTTAAGTCCTTTCTATAAAATGGCACAAGCCGGGCATGGTGGCGCACGCCTTTAATCCCAGCACTTGGGAGGCAGAGGTAGGAGGATCGCCATGAGTTCAAGGCCACCCTGAGACTACATAGTGAATTCCAGGTCAGCCTGGGCTAGAGTGAGACCCGACCTCGAAAAAAAAAAAAAAAGGCACAGTGTTTGCAGAGAACCTATGCACATCCTCGGAGTGGGTAAGAGAAAACTTACTTCACTGAATATAGCCTTTGTACTCTGGGAAAGTCATACCATGTCAATCTACTTCCTTTACAAAACAAATATGTTTGGCTGGAGAGATGACTCAGTGGTTAAGGCACTTGCATGCAATGCCTAAGGACCCTGGTTCGATTTCCCAGTGCCCATGTAAAGCCAGATGCACAAAGTGGTGCATGCATCTGGAGTTCATTTGCAGTGGCTGGAGGCCCTGGTACACCCATTCTCTCTCTCTCTCTCTCTCTCTCTCTCTCTCTCTCTCTCTCTCTCTCTCTCTCTCTCTCTCCCTCTCCTTGCAAACAGATAAATAAACAAGTTATTAAAAAATAAATAATCTTAAAAAATATATGTTGTTAGGGCTGGCAGTATGGTTCAGTGATAGAATCTAGCATGTATACAAGGCCCTGAATTCCACTCCTAGTACTGCAAACAAACAAACAAAATGAAAGAAAAATAAAATAAAAAAAACACCAAGGTATAATTTTAGATTCACTTTCAGGAAGGTTTAAATATAATTGGGACTTAAATATAATAAGAAATGTATATATAATTAAATTATGATATGTAACTTATATACTAAATAAAATGAAATATGTGAGCTACATGTATAATTTAAGATTCTATGGAAGTTACAGTAAAATGTAAAAATGGTGAAATTGATCTTAATATTTTAGTTAATCCCAAATATCATTTTGACAGCAAATAATTATGTAATCAATATTGATTATTATAATAATCATCAAGTAATTAGCATAACAATTACCAGTGAATTATTTTAGGGCAGGGTCTCACTGTTTGCCCCAGGGTGGCCTGGAACTCATGCTCTTCCTCCTGAGTGTTGGAATGACAGGTGGTAACCACTACAACCAGCGAGATGGTTTGGATTCTCTTTTTGCACACATTTTTGAGCTCCAGTATGATGCTCACTCACAGCTTGCCTCATTAAGACCCGCCCCCTGTCAAGAACCAGACAGCCATGGTAGGATAGTATGACTCTGAATGAGGAGGGATCAGTTGTGCCCGGTGCCTGCTCAGTGATCTGGTTTTTGTTATGTGAGGAACAAGACAGAGACCAGGAGTGATCTCAGTTACAGGACCAAGAATGGTGATGATTAAGGAAAGGAGGCTTACATGCTACTCTCCCACGGAAGAGCCTTGTGAACCCCATGGTAAGTGAATGAAGTCAGACACATCGGGGAAGCATGTGTCGATCATTTTCTAGGAGAGGTGCAGAACAGGCAGACCCAGAGGCAGAAGGTGAGCTATTGGGACAGGGGAGTGAGGATGATGGGCAGAGACAGCTTCCTGGACAAGGAGTTTCTTACTACTGATAAAAATGGTCTAAAATGGGTTATGGTGGTGGGTGGTGATTGGGATGATATGAGAAACCACACTGCACACTGGAAATGAGTGAAGTTTCTGGTAGGTGAATTCTATCTCAGCAAAGCTGTCAGAAAATAAAAAAGCAAAGCAAAGCAAGGCTCCGGTGGTGTTCTTTGAAGGGGTTTGTTTTATAGACATGGTGCATGTAACAATTGCATTTACATTTTTTGCAGTGGCAACCAGGAAGCTCAAAACCCAGAGTGACTCTTGGCTGAGTTTCAGGGCCCAACAGAATACCTTGCTTCCTCACTTTACCTCTCAGAATTTGTTTTTCTCTCCTCTTACTTCCCCTCTGCCCTAATTTACTCACTTCCGTTTCAGAGTGTGGTTAAACTGTTATGCATCTTTATAAGCTGACTTAAGTAGTTTTGGAATAGAGCCAAATGTATAGTTAGAAAAAGACCTGCAGGGCTGGAGAGATGGCTCAGCGGTAAGGCACTTGCCTCCAGTGCCTAAGGCCCTAGGTTCAATTCCCCAGGTCCCACATAAGCCAGACCCACAAGGTGGTGGCCCTGGTGCGCTCTCTCTCTCTCTCTCTCTCTCCTCTCTCTCTCTCTCTCTCTCTCTCTCTCTCTCTCTCTCTCTCTCTGCTTGAAAATGAATAAATAAAATATTTTAAAAAAATAAAAAGACCTGCAGATAATTCGGTGACTTAGAATGCCCAGTGAGCATATAAAGATCCTTTTAGAGGTAGCAGAAGTGATTTCTATAATGAAATGAACCAAGATGGGTCAGTTTACCATGAAAAGAAAAAGGTGGTCAGACATGGTGGCACACGTCTTTATCCCAGCACTTGGGAAACAGAGGTAGGAGGATCGTCCTGAGTTCCAGGCCACCCTGAGACTACATTGTAAATTTCAGGTCAGCCTGGGCTACAGCTACAGCAAGGCCCTATCTTCAAAAACAAACAAACAAAAAAGGAAAAAGGTAGGGTGGAGGCCCTGTCATCCTTACAGAATTCAAAAGAGCAGAGAGTCTCCATTTTCAAACCTAACGACAACTATAACATGAAGCAATATCAAAAGACAGAGTTCAATCTTGCCCAGCATAACAAGAAGGTGGCAGGAGCCACAGGTCTCCTGAAAGCAGTGGGGAGGGGGATGGTCAGGTTTCAGGATGGCTAAGTAGGACCATGTGGGAGGGAGGCGGGTACCACAGGGCTCAGGGAGAACGCTTGCCCACACACCCAGAGGCCCTGCATCCTTGGGGTGAAGTGTCCTTGGGGTGAAGTGTCAAGTAGGGCAAAAATGGGGTCCACTCACCTTGGTAAGGAGCTGGCTGGCCTGAGAGGCCAGCACCTGAGTCTGTCGTGCAGAGGGCTGGTCCATGACAACACCCTGGTGCTCTGGAAGCCACCCTGAGGTGGGAATGCTGGGTGGTGAGGAGGGACTCAGGGCTCCTTGTGGTGATGGCCACCCTGAAATACACAGCCACTGAGCACTGGGCTGAAGGCCTGAGCCTACCCTCAGACCACAGTGTTGAGCTACAGGTCTGCCTTTCTGGCCACCTTCACATCCACCCAGGAAGGGTAGTGCTGCCTCACTACTGGAGAGAACCTGGCATGGATCTACCCCAGACCAAAGCTAGGAGGAGTGTGGCCACGCCAAGCATGGTGTGTGTGTGTGGGGGGGGGATCATGGTCACAAGTATGGACTTAGACTCAGGGAAGGTGGGTTCAGATCCCAGTCCTTTCCTTCTGCGTGTGAACTGTGTGATCTTCAGTATACTCTTGCTTCTCTGAGCCTAGGCTGGTTGGCTCAAATCAGGCTACTTTCCTGTTTGACCTCCATTGTCAATGATCAATTGTCCCAGGGAAGGCCCTAGAGCTCTGCCTCCCTGCCCTAAGCCAATGCCACCCCAGAGGGGGGACCAAGTGCCCCTGGGGCAGAGTCCCAGGCAGGGGGAGGTCAGTAACCAGGCTCCTTCCATGAGTCACCTGTAGCTTTGGAGACCTGTGGGTCCTGAGTAGGGCCAGGCCACCGCTCTGCTGACTGAGGTTGTGGGATGGTGAAGGAGAAGACCTTGGTCCCTTGGGGTACCATTCCTGCACGCATGCTCTGGTGAGGCTGGGGTGGGTCCCAGTACAGGTTTACCTGCGGAAGAGGGAGGCAGGGTGGAGGTGAGTTAGGTGGAGGCAAGATCAGGGAAAGACTGGACAACACTTCATGTGGGAATCAGGATGTGAAGCCCAACACCAGGCACAGGGCTTACATGATCCCTTCTGTCTCAAAGAGATCCTATAAGGGAGGCAGGAAGGTGGGGACCACCACTCCCATTTCTCAGGAGAGAAAACTGAGGTCTCAAGAAGTCACTCAAAATCTCCAGCTAAGTCCTTGGACCAGGATTACAACACTACTCTGACCTCAAAGCCTATGGTTTTATACTATTAGCAGCAATGGTTATTAATAATATTTGCTATTGTATAATCCCAATTAGTATATGTGTCAATTATTAATATTTTAATGTACTATATCCAATACTAAGAGCTAAATCATTGATAAGAAACAGCCATAAAAAAATAAATTTAAAAAGAAGCAGCCGTAAGAGGCTGTGTGAAGAGGCTGCCACGTGCACAGCTCCACCTGAGGATGGTGTTCGAGGTGATGTGAAGGGAGCAGCTGACCTAGGAAGAGCACCCAATCTCAGGATGGAGCAAAGCTGGGGAGCCAGGGTGTGTCTTTGTAAGCAGGGCTTCAGTGAGCCAGTGGGTCATGTGCCCCCCGGTGTCTCTCTTTACTCCATGCTGTGCAAGCAGCTGAAAATATTCAGTCTGGCTCTGCATAGAGACCTGCCAACCCTGTCTACAGCCGCACCATCCTGAACATGCTCATCTCATCTGATCTCGGAAGCTAAGCATGGTTATGTGATGGTCAGATGTCTGCAGGGACCACCCCTCCCCTTCCAGCCCCTCCTCTGAATGGGAGGTGTCTAGTTAGACTTACCTGGGGAGGACTTAAAACTAGCTTCCCGAGAGGAAGCTGGCCCTCTTCCCCCACATGGCAATGGAGTAGAAAGACTGCTGACCCAGGCTTCAGTAAGGTAAGGCCTATACCCCTACTCCAGCTGAGGGCTGGGGTAGGGGGGCAGGCTCCAGACTTTTTCTCTCATGAATCTCTCTTTCTCATAAAGGGAGCTTTCTGTTATCTTTTCTTAGACTGTTTATTTAACTAAATACTATAAGTTTTGTTAACTCTGACATGTGTTCTCCCCACCCTGGTAACTGGAGAACTCTGTAACTTCCCACATGATGACTGGAAAATTTCCCCATCCAACTCCCCTTTTCCTAATTTACTAAATTAGAATAAATGTGTAATTAAAATTTAATTCTGTTCCTGTGTGCAATTCTTTGGCATTAGAGGACAAGAACTCGGAATAGGACGAGGGGGGAAGGGAGGATTCGAAAACTCTCCCCCCCCCCCCCCCCGTGTTGCTTACAAATATTAAATATAAGCAACCTGTATCAGTTAGTGGTTGAATGGGAGGACTGCTAGGTGCATGGGCTCTTCAGTGAGAGTCTGGTTTCATGTCTGGGCTCCATACCACACACTTCTGTGTCCTAGAACAGCTGGCATAGTAACATCTCTATGCACAAAGTGAGTGCTCCGTGGTAACAGCTGCCACCTGCTCATCGGCATGGTCACCACCACCATCACCATCATCTTCACCACCATCACCATCGCCACCATCTTCATTACTCTCACCACCATTATCACCAGCACCTTCATCATCCCACCACCCTCGCCATCATCTCCATTGCTGTTTACATGGCCACCATGGAGACAGGTTCATGGAACCTCTTCATGACTGCCCCCTGCTGCCCCAAGGTCAAGGCTGGGCAGCTGAGGGTGGGCTTGGCAGAGAAGTTTGTGGTCCCCAGATAAGCACTGCCCCTTGCTTATGCTGCTTTTCAGGTCTTAGCCAAACTTGACCGTACTGCCTCCCCTTCTCCTAGCGTGAGCCTGGCCAGCTGAGAACAAAGCTGGATTTTCATAATCCCCTCAGCCATCTGCTCAGCTCAGCCTGTGAGACCTTTCCACCACACCCCTCTCCTCCAGAGGTGACCCAAATCTCAGGGGAAGCCCAGTCCTCCTGCATTCCCTCCCCATGCTGTGCCCAGGTCCCACCTGAGGATCACCAAGAAGCAACAGCTCCCAGGGTGAGGATGAAAGTCAGGAGGAGGAGAGCCCCTGGTCATACAGTTGTCCAGAGGAAACTTAAGTGAAGTGTTGTGCAGGGAAGGGTGGGCTGGTAACTGAGCTGAGGGCCCATCCCTCCATGACCTGCCTCCCTGGACACAGCAGGCCCACCAGGGCTGGGGTTCCCTGACACTGAATGGCTCCCTCCGCATTCTGCATGGAGTAGACCAGTGAGTTTGGGAAGCACTGGGTTAAACAAATGAGTATTCTGGACACAGACGAATGTCTCCAAGCCTTTAAAATGCTAATGGGCTTGATGAATAGAGCTGGAGGAGAGAGGAGAGGAGGAGGGGTACTTCCCCACCCCTCTGAGCACAAAAGCCTCACCCCTACCAAGGGCTTTGGGATCCAGAGCAGCCAGCAGGACCCATGTTGGGAAAGGTGGTTTATGTCATCCCCCAATATCTTCCAAATCTTTCTTTCTTGGTTAGTATCTGGTCCCCCTTCCTGCTCCCTGGGCCGCTGAGATGGAGGGACCAGAGATGGTGGGGTGGGGGGAGACGACAAGACAGTAAATGGTGACATCAGTCCTGGCTCCCCTGCCTCATTCCTCCTCCCATCCCCAGATGCTCCCTGGCCCAGCCTTGCACTCCCTGGCTGCAAATCCGGGTATTGGCTCGGGTTCCAGCAGGGTGGGTTCCTAGTGAGAACTGGAGCCAGAGGCTCTGATTCCTGAGTGCTCTGTGACCTTGGGGAAGTTGTTTAAACTCTCTATTGATAAAGGACAACAGTCAATAAGAGATCACTTATGACCCTTCATATTGCCACAATCTGTCTCAACCTGCCTGTCCCCTGGGCCTGTCCCACACCCCGTGCCAGGTCCAGAAAGATCATGTTGTCATGGCAGACAGACAAGGAGGAAGTCCCACCTTTTCCTCTCATGCATGCTGGGAGAGGCTCCTGCTCCCTCTAGCTCATTTCTGCATGTGGAGGTGACCAAAAGGGACACCTTCTGATCAGTTCATCCCATGCCAGTCTCCTTCCCAAGAGATTCCATGCCCAGCTACCCACTGTGGACCCTAGTTCTATCCCAGGTGGGCCCAGCCTCCTGTCCGTTGTCATAGGCTGTGGGCAGAGCAGAGGGGTCCAGCAGGTCCCAGGACTGCTTCTGAGGCCTGGAGCCCACAGCGTTCCCTGACATGAACTCTGAAGGGGATGCCTTCTGGGGTCTCCTGAGCCTTCGGGTAGAGGGCAAGAGGGCTCCAAAAGGAGACAGACAGCACAGGCCCTGGTTTCCTGGTCTCCCCAGGGCAGCAGGGAGATGGGGTTTGGGGAGATCATGACCTGGTCTCAGTAGTCACTCAGTGTGCCACCTTCAGGTGGAAAGTCACTCCCTCTCTGCAGCCATCCCCACCCCCATCCCTGCTCAGCACATGGAATCTCTGGAGATCTTTAAGACATCAGGTGGAGCCCGCTGGCTTCAGAAGGTCCCATTACCCCTCTAAAACCTGTGCCAGGAGGACTTCGTGGAAGGGCCCTGCCTGTCACCCAGCACAGCCACAGGTGTGAGAACAGAGAACTCCTGGGCCTACAGCAGGCTGGTGGGCTTTCTCACAGTGGCTCCCTCCACCCATTCTCCCTGAAAGTGCCTCAGCCATGCTCCCCAGAAGTGCCTTTGCAAGCTGAGGGCAGTATATGGTGGAGGGTGGGAGTATACTGGGTGCTTTTGCAGGAGAGTGGGTGTTCTCTCCCTCAGAGGACCAACAGGCACTAGGGGAGGGCCTGCACCTCTGGCCCGGCAGCTGACCCACCTCCTCCACCACACTGCCTGATTAGGCAAGCAGGGCTATGGGGAAAGCAGGAAGCTGCAGGGCCCACTTCCGGCCTCAGCCCAGGAAAGAGGAAGGTTCTAGTACAAGGTTCCCAGGCCCTCTGAAGCCAGCTCTCAGGGTGGGTGAGGTGCTCCTCCACACTATTCCCACCACACATTCAGTGTTCCACCCACCCCAGCTAGGTACAGAAGGAGGATGTCAGGGAGATGCTGGAAGTGTGACCCAGGAAGAATGGGGTCCCAGAGGTTGAGCCGAAATTCTGCTACAGCCTTGAGTTCAGAGAGGCACAGAAACTCCCTGTAGTTGACACAGATTCTTGGTAATGGAGTCGTGGTACTAACCCAGAGCCTGAGAAGGACAGGGCTTCTGCTGAAATCCCTGGGCACCTTGGGTTCCACCATCTTATCAAAAGTCAGGGAGATTGCACCCAGGGAGGGCAGAACATAGCCTGAGGTTCTAGAGGGACCTATGGTAGATGGAGGGCTGAGGCTTCTCCATTCCCAGGGTCTCATTGGATGAAACAGGCAATGGCCTCTCCTTAGGGCTATGGATAGGATCATGTTCCTGAAGACCCAAGTCCTTGGCTCCACCACTGCCCAGCCCAGCCCAGTCCAGCCCAGCCGGTACCTTGGCCCCAAAACGCAGCTGGTCGATGGTGTTCTCGGCCTCTGCATACTTGGTGAGGAGCCTGTGATAGTCCTCCTGTGGGGAGAAGAAACAGTGAGCACATGCACCCAGCCCCCTCTCATGCCAGGGTGGGGGCAAAGCCTGCTCAGTGGTGTCCAGGAACAGGAAGTTTCTTCCATTCCACTGCAGCCTCTTCTGTGAGGACCTCCAGCAGGTTCCCCTGGATGCCCAGGCCCACCACAGGGGCTGCCACTTCTTTCTGTGGATCCGTATCCCCTACCCCCTGTCAGCAATATGGATCAGGCTGGGCTGTGGCTACCTTTCCTGCTGTTCCTTTCCCAGGGTGCAAACAGTAAGTGCTTCCTAAGTGTTTTTAATGGCTGCCTGAATGACACTAAGTCCCCCCAATACGGCATTAGGACCACTGGCCTCCAGCAGACCCAGGCTTACTAAAACAACTCATTACGAGAAAAAAGCAAAAGCAAATGTCACTGGTCATCTGGGAAGGCTGTTCTGAAAACAAGTCATTCAAAGGACCAGGGACTCAGACATTTCTCCTTCCCGCGTGGTAACCACGTGGCTGACATGGGAAGATGGCACTTTGTGGGTTTCTATAGAAGCAGCAACAGCAGACTGTTAGTATTTTGTCACTCCAAAGGAAGGGACAAAGCAAGATAATGATTGTCAGGGGCTGTGAGGGTCACAACTGAGAGGCTGTAGGTAGCCATACCTCCTGAAGGAAGTACACATGATGTCTCTGCCCACAGACCCCCTCCCCTGGAGCTTGTGGTCCAGGGGGAGGCAGTCATGGACACAGGTGACTAAAGCCCCAAGTAATCCAGCTCTGACCACACTGATGGACAGAGAGGAAGGGAGGGCACTGTGGCTCCTTGAGGGGTACCATGTGTGCCCCAGCAGGGGACAGAACGTATCTCCACAGCCATCAACTAGAAGCCGAGGTCAGACAAGGAAAGAGAGACCAAGGAATTTGAAAAGGAGAGACACAAAAGGAACTCAAGACATTTGAAAATGCCATAAATGAACCTAGCTTGGATCCTGATTCCAACAGACTGAACCAGACAACTGGGGAGTATGTGCGATTCCTGTGGCCTTGACATCAGCTATGCGGCCTTGTGGAGCTGGCAAGAATGTTCAGGTATGACAACAGAATTTAGTTTAAAGTAAGGTCCTTTTAGCTTTAGCTATGAATGTAATTAAAAGAGAAAAACACCTGGAATTCTGCCTCAGACTCATCTATGGGAGTGGTGGTGGAGAAGGGTTGTCAAGAGATACTCCCTGTGGGTGCCACACAAGGGAGGTCACTAGGTTACTTCCTCTCCAGAACATGTTGGTTTCGTAAATTTTATGTGTATGCATGTGTGAGTGTTGTGCAGGCCAGAGGACAGCCTCATTTGCCTGGAGCTCATCAATTAAGCTAGATTTCTGGCAGCAAGACCCAAGGATCATCCTGTCCACCTCCAGAGCACCAGGATCATGTGTCAACATACCTGGCACTTCATGTGGGTGCTGGGGATTGAACTCAGGTCCTCATGCTTACAAGGCAAGCACTTTACTGACTGAGCTATCTCTCCAGCTCTTGTTGGTTTTGCTTTTTTTTTTTTTTTTGATTGTCCATAATGAGTTACATTATTTAGTGGGCAAACATCCCCAATCAGCTGGATGTCCTCCTCCGTGGGTCCTCTGGATCAGTCCTTGTGACAGGGGACCATGGATAACCTAGTATTCAGCCTGGTTCTCCTGGCCCAAGTGTGTTGTTACTGAGAGGTGCCATGCCTCTGGATAGTCTCCCCCACCACGGCTCTCACAATCCTTCTGCCCCCTCTTCTGCTCAGTTCCCTGAGTCATGGTGGGTGAGTATTAAGGCTGCTTTAATGTTGTGAGTTTAGGGGTCTTTGTGTCAAAAATCATTGGTTTCTGTCTCACTGGCTTATCCTGTGTTGATTGAATGGCTGTGGCTGTGGGTCCCTTGTTCATCCCATCGTTCTCTGTGGGGTTCCATATGGATCCTCCACGATATGACTGTGGTGGCTCCTCTCTTGCCAGAATCTCAGCTAGATGCCTAGGGTCAGTTGGTAGGGTTAGATGGGCCCCAGCATCTGCCTCCGGCACGCCCTTATATTTGATGCAGGTTCCAATCAGTAGAATCTGTTGCTGGAAAGTGTCCGAAGTCGAGGTCCTGGCTATTGCTTGCGTCTACAGCCTGGATCACAGCTAAAAACCCTAACCTCTGTTCCCCTGGGGACACTGTGTGGCTTCTAGTTCGCCATCATGAACTGGAAGCACCTTTGTTTTGTTTTTTCATAGCAGAAGTTGAGACAAACAGATCATCCCGGAAATGTGGGCATGTTCATTGCTTTTTATTTATTTATTTTTGAAACAGGATCTCTATCCCAGGCTAGCCTCAGACTCTCTATGTAGCCAAGGATGACCTTGACCATCTATCTGATCCTCTTGCCTCCACTTTCCAGGTGCTCGGATTTTGGCATGCATCACCACACCCCAATTTTTGTGGTCCTGGGAACCAAACACAAGACTGTGCATACTAGGTAAATAGTCCATCAACTGAGTTATATACTCAGCCCCATTCACTGTATTTTGAACAAAGGGGGAGGTTTACCTTTGGGTATAGGGACAACCCTCCCTCCATCAGCACAGGGCTCCAGCCCAGTGCCAGCGCCTGCATCATTCCAACCTGACTCCTCCCAGACCAACATGTGCCTGGGTGACAACACATGATGACAGGGGTCTGACTTACCTGGAGCTGATGGACCAGCTCAGTGGCTTGTTCGGGTGTCTGGAACTCATGGGGCACCCTGGTGACAGGGTGGGTGGGATGAGAGTCCCTGGCCAGGGATGTCTCTCCATTACTCAATAGTACCTCTCGCACAATCTCTGCCGGGGACTTGAAGATCAGGGGTCCGGTGGGGCCCCGAGCTTGCCTGTTGTGGCCTCTGGACTTGGGGGGTCGGTAACTCTCATCTTTGGGAAATCTCACTCGGGGCCCCACCTTGGAGATATCAGGAAGCGGGTAGTTCAGACGGCCCTGGCCATACTTGGGGACATCTGAAGAAGAGTGGCCGGCCAGAATGGCTTCCTGCTTGTGTTGTGACCTGACTTTTTGTGCTGGTCTAAGCCGAGGACTCGGGGAGCTGCTGGAGCCGGTAAATCGTGAGGGAAGTGGCTTGGGTGATGTTTTAGTTGGCTTCCAGGTTTGATCATTAGACTGTGAGCTGGGCAGGCTGGTAGTCTCTTGCCTCCATGTGCCTGCATTGCGCTGGAGGTTCTGGGCTGGTGTTGCTAAGGAGTTCTGGAATTCCATAGGTATTGCCCGAGCAACACTGCCCCCAGTTCTGTCATCTGGACATAGGACATGGCACAGGCTCTGTGGCAGAACTTCTGCCACAGCGGTGGGGTGGGGTACCTGAGTGTCTCCTTCCCAAGTGGAATCAAGGCTGTCACTAGGGTGGCCAAGGCTCACAGTTCCACTGCCCCAAGACCTTGCCAGGCTCAGTTCAATGGATGGGTGGATCTCTGGATGCCCCAAAAGTCTGTGTCCACTGGCTTGTTTGTCGGAGGTCACCCAGCCTCTGGTCTTCACCTGCTCCAGAGCCTTGGTGCTGAAGTCTCTCTGGTCCTCACACTCCAGCCTCAGGCGTCTCTCTCCAGCTGCCTCCACCTCCAGGCTTCCAGGGCCCTCATCCAGCTCCTCGTCTGGCTCTTCCTCTTCAGTCAGGTCCAACTGCTCATCACACCCAGGGAGCCAGGGAAGAGGATGGATAGAACCTGCTGGGCTTCCTACATCATCTGCTTCAGTCTCTGGAAAGATAGGCCATTCATTACTGAGTATGCACCCAGTCTGGGCACAATGGAGAGCATCACCCTCGAGTCACTTCATGAGCTCATCATGTGGGGATAGCAAGAATCCCAGAGTGCCTTATACAGCCTGGTACTTAGGTCATGCCTCTTCCGTCTGTTTCAGGGGCCCTTCTCCCCTCTGTGTTTCCCATCTCAACTAAAGCAAGACAGGTTATACAAGGGAAAGTGTGGGAGACATCTTGGTCATCTCACCCTAACACTCCCCATCCAGTCTGTCTCCTGCCCTGTCCCTTTATCTCCTGCAGAGCTCACAACCTCAACTTCTCCTCAGAAGACACCACCCCCGGGACCCATGCTCACGCATCATCCTCTCCTGTCTGGACCAATAGATACAGCAGCCACCCAATCACCTTCTCCATCTTGCCCTCCCACCTGTAACCTCACCACGCCTCAGTCAACCCTCCCCAGCCCCACTGACCCACCCCTCCAGCTCCAGCAGTGTCACAGGGACAAATGTCCTCAGACATGTCTGTTCTGTCAGGGTCTCCTTTCTTTCCTTTACCTGGTGACCTCCTGTTGGTCCTTCAAGCTATAGCTTAACCAAGACCTCAGCTGGGAGCTCCTACAGCTAGCTCCCATTCAAGGTCAAATAATCCCCTCTGCAGGCCCTCGTAAGCCCAGAGCCAACTTGCTTCACAGCGCTTACTACAGTGGGAGTTGCCCATTTAGTCACAGGATTATTTCATCCATAGCGGTCTCCCCATGGCACTGGGTGCTCCTTGAAAGCAAGACTATTGCATGGAGTAGGCATTCAGCATTGTTTGCTGACTGGGTAAAAGAAGGAAGGAAAGGGGGAGGAAGGTAAGGGTAGGTATAGCTCCCAAGAAATGGGTAGCCATTCTAATTATCATGTAGAGGTGCTCATGAAATATTTCCCCATCTGCCCATCTATTCTTTCAGGCTTCATTTACCCACCATCCATCATTATCCATCCTTCCACCCATCTTTCAGGCATCTATCTGACCATCTGCCACTCAACTGTAATCCATCCATCCATTCACTCACTCCTCCATCAATTCACAGCTACTCACTGCCCATCATCTACCCACCACCATCCACTCATCTACTACCCAGCCATCACTCACCATCCATCCTGCCTACAGCCATGCATCCAGAACACCTTCTGCTCTATGAAGTTTCACGAGACATACTAGGTGACACCAAGCATAAGCTCTGCTCCGGATGGAGGCACCTTTACGAGAACTTTTGTATGGCTCGCTGCTCTGCCATGCTTTCCCTTACCCCAGACACCTGCATATCTGCTGGCTACCAAAATGACCTTTAAGCAAGTCACTCAGGCTTACTGTGTCAAAGCTAAAGCCTTGAGATGTTGAGTATCATTGCAGAGATCTCACAGTACTTCAGAACAGTCTGGCAAGTGTGGTCATGCAGGGGCCTTGAAGTCAGGGAGCCCTGCATTCCCTCTAGGATCCTCTGACCCTTCCCAGTGGTTCATGGGCAAGTGTTTGGCCTCTGTCAGTATATAAACTTGAGGCTTGTTTTTTCTTACCTGGAAAATAGTAGTATGGAGGGAGAAATAGAGAAGGCTGGACTCTATCCATTCCTGTGCCTTGATACTTAGCCTAGTGATAGAACACCTGAGTAGTTTACACACAGCCCTAGGTTCCATCTCCAGGATGAGAGAGAGGGGGGGGGGAAGAAGTAGGAGGAAGAGAAAGAAGAGGAGGAGAAAAGTAGAAGAGGAGGGAGAGAGGGGAGGAGGAGAAGAGAAAGGAGAGAGGGAAGGAGAGGAAAAGAGGAAGAAAGGAGAGGGTGGGAAAGAAGGGAGGAAGTGGGGCTGGAGAGATGGCCTAGCTGTTAAAGGGGTTTCCTTGTGGAGCTTGAAGGCTTGGGTTTGATTCCCTGGTGCCCATGTAAAGCCAGATGCACAGGACAGTACATGTGGATGGATTTGTTTGCAGGGCGCTAGGTTCTGGTGTACTCATTCTCTCTCTCTCTCATTCTCCCTCTCTCCTTGCAAATAAATAAAATTATAGAAAAAAGAAGGCAGGAGGGAAGGAATGAGAGACGGAAGGTAGAAATGATATTTCTCAAGTGAGCAGCTGTGGCAGGCATCACACACATAGGGTAATGGGCATGCAGCTTCGCAAAGATCCGTAGTACCCTGCTGATGCTGGTTCACAGAGGGCTAAAAGAGGCCTTTCCTCCAGTCACCCTGCACCAAAGCTGTCCTCTTCCTGATGCTGTCATCACGCCCGTTTCACAGGTGGGGAAAACAATTTCTGCCTCCTAGAAGTGGGAGCATGGAGCTAGAGCAAAGGAAGAATGCCACTGTTCCCATTGTTGATAGGGGAGCAGAGAAAACCTTAGAAGAGGCATGACCCCAAGCCAGGCAATTCAAGTCCTCAAAGACAGAATTGTCTCAAGTGTGCAAAGATGTATGAAGGGCGTTTGCCTCTGCAGTTTTTATGACAGCACAAGCTAGAAGCTACTGCCTGCCTGACAGGAGAGACTGGCCCAAGGGCGTTATGGGAGACCAGCACTCTGGACTTCCATGTAGGCCCTAGGAGAGACTCAAGGAAGAGTGTTTGGAGAATGAGGGAAATATTACTAGCCAGTAAGGTAACAAAAAAGTAGGTCCCAGTGTGGCGGGATCTGTGCAGTGCTGTTCCGTATCCATGTGACATCTGCATATGGGGGAGAGGGCTCTTCCTCGGACAGGGTAGGACAATGGGGAATTCTTAATTTTACATTTTGTTTTTTATATAATACATACTATTATGCAACTGAAGTCTTGAAAAATTACAGATTTGTACAATTTAATTAAAAAATATAAAGTCACCCCCATTTCTTTGCCTTGCTGGAGGGTGAGATCTTTGGGGCATAGGCCACCACTCCAGGGCCAGGAAAGTCCACCTCACCTTCTCCTGAAGAGCCTTCGGACTCCTGCTTCTCTGAGTTCCACTCCACGGCTGGCAGGTGCTGCTGGGCCTGATGGAAGTCCCCTAGGAGCTCAGGAGTTGTGGCTTCTGGAAGGGGCTGCTCATCCTTCCAGCCACCTGGGCTGCTCACATCGGCTTCCCCATCCTGATCCTCTGTCCAGGCCCAGCGCCGCCGTCTGGGCTCTTTCCCCAGGTCTGGCCTAGTCCAGTGCATCTGAGTTCCTGCGCTGGCCATGGGGCCTGGCCTTCACCTGGGCCGCTTCATCTTCAGGAGACAAAGCTAGGGCTAGGGACCCCAGAGTCACCATGGGCTCTTCTCAGCAGCTGTCATTCTGCTTGTGGCCTGTCAGGGGTATAAGCAAGGTCTGTATTACTCCTGGAGGCCTTTATTCACAAGATGTTACCAGCAGGTACCCCAGAATCAGATGGTAGGCTTAACCCCTCACCCCATCTCCCACCTTTTCAGCTGTGTGACCTCAGGCAAATTACTGCCTCACTCTCTTCATCCCCGGGGTGAGAATTCCTCTCTCCTTCCAGGAGACACGGCAAGGAGCCAGCGGCTGGCACACTGACCAGTTTGCCATGTGCCGCTGTTACTGTGTGCATGGGCACCGGGCACAAGATACAGACCTTGCTCACAACACTGATAGCCTGGAGTGGGGAGATGCACACGGGTAAGAAAGTGGCCACTATCCAGGTAAGGAGTGATAAGGAGACCCTGGGTTGTGCCATTTCATGCCTAGGAAGTCAGGGAAGGTGTCAGACCTGTATAGAAGCTGCTTCCTCTGGGCATATTCTCTGGCATCCCTGGGGCAAACATTCAGGCTGAAGGCGGGAGAGATGGCTCAGTGGATAAAACACTTGCCTAACAAGCATAAAGACCCAAGTTTGAATCCCTAAGACCCATGTAAAATGCCAGGCATGGTGCTGGGCACCTTTAATGTCAGTGTTTGAGAGACAAGGCTGAAGGATCCCTGAGGCTTGCTGGCTGGTAGTTTGTTTAGCTGAGTCTAGGGCCTGCCTGGAAGTCCACAGTGCTGCTCTCCCATAACCCCCTTGGGCCAGTCTCTCTTGTCAGGCAGGTAGCTGCCATAGGCTCAGTGCAGCTCCTGCCTCAAAGGACAAGGTGGAGAGTGGTTGAACTCTAGTCTCCATATGCACATGCACCAGCACATACATGTACACCCACATCTGAACATGCATACATTCACGTGCACACCACGCATGTACACATGGAAAAAAATTAGGTTGCAAGCAAGGAATGGTGATTTCTTTCCAGCCCCCTACATAATTGAAAGCAGACACGCAAACAAACACACGTGGTCCCAGCCATGCAGAAAGGGAGAGACACTTCAGGCATCCTTCCGTCAGCAGAGAAGCAGTTTGCGGTCTCCACATACAACCTAATAGTATTCAGCCACAGGAAGGAATGAAGTTACGACAACAAAGAGGAATGAAGTCCTGACAATGCTACAATTCGGGTAGACTTCTGAAGCATCGTGCTAAGCGACAGAAACCAGACACGAAGCACCACACCAATGTGTCTGAACCCAGGGTCAGTATGCAGACCAGGTAAGTCCAAAGACACAGAGAGATGACCAGTAGTGTCCACAGGTTGGGGGAAGGGAGGACGGTCCATAGCTGCTTAGTGGGTGTTGGATTTCCTGGTAAAATGTTCTGGAAGTGGACAGAAGGGGCTGCAATGTAATGATGTGAATCTACTCAGTGCCACTAGACTGTCACTTTAAAAATGTGAACTTTCATGTTATATGAATTTCATCTCAATAAAGAAAAGTTAGGGCACACCAGACGAGGGGTGCCCGGAGTACAGGGCTGGGGCAGGATGGCTGTGGTATGGGTGGTGCTGGGTGACACAGCAGGGAGTATGGGAAGATAGGGAGCCAGACTGAGAGGCCTCTCAGGACCTGCTGGACCAAGTCCTCAGCTGCTCTGGGACACTGAGCCACAGCTTGTTGCCTGACTTCAAAGGGACGTGGCCTGAAAGGGCCCCTTCCTCTCCCTCTCATCTTTCACACCCTTCTGCTATTTCTAACACTTCCCTTGGACTTCCTTTGTGCCAGACACAGAAAGTAACCAGCATCAGGCAGTTCCCTGGGCTCTTCTGTCTAGGTCTAGGCTGCTGTAGCCTAGGCCTTGGAGACAGGCAGTTGGGGTTGGCCTTAACCCTTGGAAGCTCTTGGACCCTGCTCAGGAGCCTTCAGTGTACAGTTAAATCAGCAGCAACTATTTCTGGACTCAGAGTTCCCCAGGGATCAGGACAGCTTGGGAAAGGCTACCTCCTCAAGACTGAGGGAGCAAAACAGGGTAACACTTTCCCCTTGGCCAGGACCCTGACTCAGGGTTCAGGGGCTTACCAGTTTCTCCTCTCCCTCCCACCCAGACCCTCCTGTTTCCCAACAGAGAGCCCCCTGAATTTCTTTCATATAGCCCTGAGTAGTACCCTGAGCTCCATAATGCTCACCACACACGGTGCCCCGACTCTACTGGCCTGGCAGGAAACTTTACTTACATCCCCTCGACCTGACTTCCCTTCTCAGAAACACTGCTTTCAAGTGACAAGACTGAGGCTTAGTAACTATGCCAGGGTCACAGGCCAGCTAGTAACATGGCAAGATTGCAGTGGTCAGCCCCGGCCCAGGGCACTCCCATCAGTAAAAGTACGTTTCCTAATATATCTTTATTTAATCTTCTAAGTTTATATGCACATTCTAACATACTACTTGGGAGACTGCTAAGTGGTTAAAAGCACTTGCTGAGCAAGCATGATGATTGAAGCTCAGATCCCCAAAACCTAGACACAAGTAGTACACACGTCTATAATCCAGGACACCTACAGCAATGGGAGGTGGAGTGGGAAGAACCCCAAAAATCTTTAGCCAGTTAGTGCGGTGTTTGCAGTGACAAAAAAAATAACAAAAAAGACCCTGTCTCAGACAAGGTGGAAAGGAAGGACCGACAACCTGAGGTCCTCTGACTTCCACATGCAAATCATGGCACATGTACACCATGTATAACACACACACTACTAGTACATGTCTTAGAATATTTCCAAACACAAGCTTTTAAAAACATGAAATACAGGGCTGGAGAGATGGCTTAGTGGTTAAGGCACTGGCTTCTAGTGCCTAAGGCCCCAGGTTCAATTCCCCAGGACCCACATAAGCCAGACCCATAAGATGGTGGCCCTGGTGTTCTCTCTCTCTCTCCCTCCCCCCCCCTCTCTCTGCTTGAAAATGGATAAATAAAATATTTAAAAATTTTAAAAAACCATGAAATACAAAAATAAATAAATAAATAAATAGGAGTTCTAAGTTTTCATTCCTTGAGCCCCCTACAGATCCTGTCAGGATCTTGACCTTGAGTTTGTATGGAACCATTCCTGGGTCACCCACAGGAGTCTGGCTCAGTCAGGGGAATCTGTAACCCAGGGCCTCAGCAAGGTCCCCTCAGAGAGAACTCAGCATCTCTGAGCTCCTCACTCCCATTGATGAGGCAGGTGGAAGGCATGTGAGGGTTAAACAACTTTCTTTTTCTCAAGCCTCTGCTGAGGAAGAGCTGCAGAGGAGTGTGGTTTTTTGACTTTTATAAAGGTTTTGTTTTTTTCTCCTAGCCATACCACACAGCAGCCTGCCCAATCACAGAGGCCTCTGTGTGTGCAAAGAGGAACAGCCTGTCTCCTGGAATGACTCAGTCGTCACAGAAATCTCACTGTGACCACGGGGGCTGCAGGTCACAGGCAGCTTCTCTGTTGCTGGCTAGAGTTCTGCACTTGCCTTCCAGGCAACCTGTGGGCCTTTTCTGAGCAAGACCTCTGCTCTGTGCAAGCCACAGGCCTCAGAGCCATGGAGCCTGGGACTGGGCAGCCAGTCAACAAACACACAAGTCAGCCTCAGGATGGGGTGAAGTGACAGAGAAGTCAGTGGGGTGCTGAGTGAGCAGGTGCCTGCCCTGCTGCCACTCATGGTAAAGCAAAGGCCCTGCTACTGCTGGACAGGCCAAATGAACCTGAACTTTCCCATCAACTCAGTTCCAGAAGCTTTATCCTTCCTCCTCCCTAAGGTCATATTTCAAAGAAGTAAAGACACATCCTGAGCCCCAGTGGGTACAAATTAACTTTCAGAGCCCTACGATTTGTGACTATATGTCAGGCATTATGGCACAAGGAATACAGAATGGCAGATCACATCTGAAGGGAGGAAGCTTTGGAGCAGCCTTGACAAGTGGCCAGGGGAGATGGCTGAGGAAGGGCATCCTGACAAAGGGAATGGTGTGGAGAGAGACACAGAGGTCTGAAAGTGCAAATTGAACTTCAAGAGCGATAAAGGGCCAGGACCACCGAATGTCACACAGAGCCATATCCCAGGAGAGCTGGCCCAATTAGGACTAAAGCCGCCCTAAGGACTGGGCCACTGGGCTCAGGGTCTCTATCTGCCCAGGAGCAACTGGGCACCCATGGATGCATCAGATATTGTCCTTTCTATACACCCCTGCTTCCCGCCCTCTGCCACCAACCAAGCCTCACTCTCACTGAATCTCACACACCCTGTAGTGTGTGTGAAGGGCTTCCTGCCCCTGGGCCATTCTAAAACTCAGGAAGCTCCCCTCTACGACTCTGTTGCTGAACTCTAGGGTGACCCTTCCCCAGTGTGGACAAGCAGCCTTCAGCTGCCTCAGGCCCCTGGAAGCCTCCTCCCATCCAGCCAGGGCTGTCCAGGTCACTCCACACTTTAACCCTACCCTGACCTCTCACATGAGGAAACTGAGGCAGAGACCTGGAGGGCTCTCCCAGGACCTCACAACCAGGAAGTTGGGCCTAAGGACTCAAAGGCAGGTTTTGTGACTGAACTAAGGCTATCAGACTTTGAGGGGGCAGGACAGGAAGATGGAGAAGTGAGACCTCCTTCATTTCAAGTAGCTGGACCCTCCAGAAAGACTGGACTGTGGGGCTCTGTGGCAACTCAATCAGCCCAGGCCCAATGTTCCCAGGCAGTTGGCTCCAGCCCCACAGGAAACAGAACCACCCCGTGGGTGTCCCCAGCCCATCCCCAGCCTGCTCAATTGGCCGAGGAGGAAGAGAAAAGGGGCCCAGCTATAGCTGACTTCAATCTTTGTCCTGAAGGCCGAGCTGGCCTGCTGGCCCTCGGAACATACAGCGGCCTGTCCCTGCCCTTAATGACAGGGGGGCCACTCCTAAGAGGGGACTGCTACCTCCTGGTTTGCCCTCCAATCACGGCATGTCCCCAAGGTCCCTTAGCAACCTAGGCACTAACTAACTCTCCATTAGATGGGGACAGAGGTCCCAGACCCAGAGAGGTACCAGGGCTCGCCCAAGTTCCCAAGAGAACAGAATCAGTGCTGGGACCCAAACCCAGCATCCCCAAGTCCACTCTGGCCGAGTCAGAGAGGACAGAGAGGAGTGGTGACAGCTGCGCAGAGGCCACTTCCCGTCTGGGCTGGGCTGGCTGCCTGTCCGGTCCCCAAGAGAGTGTGACTGGCCCTCCTCCTCCGATCAGCTCCTTACCTCTCCTGGGCTCCACCAGCACCCCTCCAGCCAGGGCTCAGGGAAGCTGTCCGCTAGTGAGGTCTTTGTTCCAAACCTGGGGAGCCCCCTGCCTCCACGGAGGCCTGGCCCGCCTCCAGGCTGCTCTGCCAGCCAGATCTGTGGCTTCCAGACAAGCATCGCTCCCCACTTCTCCCCGCCCCTGCAGCTGAGGCCGCCAGCCTCCTCCGAGGCAGGAAGCGCCCAGCCTGATTTCCTACAAGTGTTTGGGAGAAGGAGGGGGCTTGCTGTGCGCCCAGAGTTTAACCCCTTACAGGCTAAATGTGGGGCTGCCCTGGCAGGGAAAGGCTCGGGAAACTGAAGCCCAGAGTAGCCCTGAGGCTTGGCCAAGGTCACACAGCCTGCTGAGCCTGAGAGGAGGAGCCTGCAGCCTCCTGGGGTGCTCCCTATTTCTTCTACCTCCCTCTAGGTTGTCTTGCAGCCACCCATGACCTTGGAGGAGGGGAACCTGGGAGAGTGCCCTCAGCTACAGTGGAATCTTCCAGATAATGTAGAGGTAGGGAACTGGCTGATGGAGGGCATTGCCCTGGTGTTTCCCCTGTTGAAGGTTGGCCCACAGAAGTAAAGGAATGGGCTTATCTTAATGGCCAAGCCAAGCCCATTCACTCATGTGACAGGGACTCACTGCAGGTGTCAGGAGCAGGGCAGGTCACAGATCGGTCACTCCTGGCTCTCCACCCCACAGAGGTTGGTTCTGAGGCTGAGGGCTCATAGACCAATGACACCAGACTCTGAGAACCAGTGATTTCAAGTCCTAGGTGGGAGGTGTGAACTGGAGGAAGACATAGTGTCCCAGAGTACTGGGCATGCTGAGACCATGTGGGGAGGGCATGGAAGGACACTTGGGGAGGGCTTGGAAGGACAAGGAGGCAAGAATAAGCCACAAGCAGAGGATGTGCAAAGACCTAAGGCTGGAGCTGCTAGGTCCTTCAAGAACAGCAGGGCCTGTTTTCAGAGCTCGGTAGGGCCCAGGGGAGGCAGGAGCAGGGCAGGGAGGGGCCTCAGGACCCATACAGTGCCCAGGTTCCCCACTCTGGCCCTGTTGACCCAGAAATTCTTAGTCAGGAAACAGAAAAGAAATGAGATCAACCCTCTGACATCCGAAACCTCTTGGGGGCCTCTAGGGAGCAGCCCAGCTGAGGGCCACCTATGTGTGCTGGAGAGAAGAAATCTTAGTCAGTCAGGCCAGGGGTTCAATGCCAGCCCTACCTCCTGCTGGTTCTGTAACCTTGAACGCTTTTTCTCTATGGTGGATTGAATGTAAAATGTCCCCCATAGCCTCATGTGTTTGAGTCCTTAATCTCCAGCTGATGGTACTGTTTGGGAAGGTTGTGGAGCCTTGCTGGAGGAAGTGTGTCACTTGGGGCGGGCCTTTGGGTTCTATAGCCCTCAGTCTCCCTCTCGCTAACTCCTCCCTGCTGCTGTGCAGAGTGCTGCCTGGCTGCCTGCTTCCTGTCATGCTTTCCCCACCGAGATGAAACTTCCCTCCAAAACTGTAAGCCAGAAATAAACACTTTCTTTCCTAAGCTGCTTCTGCTTAGGTGTTTTATCCCTGCAACAAGAAGGTAATTGCTACGGCCTCCATGAGCCTCAGCCTTTCATCTGTGCAATAGGATCAGAGTGGCCACCATACAGTTGATTGGTCCTGCAAGGGAATGCCCACTGTCACTTACTGAGTTATTTCAATATCACCACTCTGACTTGGGTGAAAGTCTCTGGTCCCCTCCAAGGACCTGTGGCTGATGAATGAATGAAGTCTCGGAGGATCAGCCTGCCAGTATCTGGCAGAACCAGAGCTCACCTTCCACCCAGTAATCTCCCAACTTCTCAATCACTTCCGTCTCTTTCATCCACATCTGGGTGGAGGGGCTCTCCCCAAAGCCCCCAGGCACTGGGAAACAGAGCCAAAACCCACCAAGCCCCTCCCTGCTGCTCTGGTGGCCATGTGGCCCATTGTTGGAGAGGCGGGCTCTCCTGACAACTCTGTCACTCCCTCATTCACCCTCCCTGGTCATTAGCCCATCAACGCCAGGTGGCTGTCACTGCTGGCACCCCCTCCGCCCTTCTCAGGGGCAATGCCCAGCCACCCGGGACTTCCCTGCCCCTCCCCACTGCCGTCTGAAGTCTACTTACCCAAAGCCACAGCTCCAAGCTGAGCTCCCCACTGGGCCTCCCCGCTGGGCCCATCCTTCACTCGGGTTCGCAATCTGGAATGGACGGTCCACTCCCTTCCATCCTGTCCAGGCCCATTTGCTCTGCTTCCTAAGTCTCACCAGAATTGGTCCCCACATGGCCTCCAGCAGCAGCCTCTCAACTGAGAGCCGTGGGGATCCCCACACTATTAAATGGAGATCTTAGGAGAATCAGCCTTCTAAACACAGCCCTGCATATGGGATGTGCCCACCACTCTGGGTGGGACAGATGCCTGACTACTCCTGTCTCATGACCTCACTGGCTCCAACATGGGTTCCCAGCTCCTCCTCACCAACAACCCACCTCTTCTCCCTATTGACTATGAACCCCTGGCTCAAAGACCTGAGTGCCTTCCTCCTTGGAGACGCAGTTTGTCCTCACACTGTGCAATGGCTCACTGGGTGCTTCCCAGGAAGACACTATCCGTGCACATGTGCACATGTGGCAGCCACGGGTGAACGGGAGTGTCTTCCTGGATAGCTGGTCCCTTATTTTACTGAGTCAGGGTCCCTTACTTTAGCTCAAAGCTCATTAGTCCAGCTAGCCAAATTGCTTTGGGAATTCCTTGTCCCTAGCTCCTGTGTGCTGGGATTATGGGCAGCTGCCATGCCCACCTGGCATTTATGTGGATGTTGGGGATCTGAACTCAGGCAGGTCTCATGTTTGTGTGGTTAAGTGCTTTATCCACTGAACCATCTCTGCATCCCATGCTGTGCCCATTTTACAGCTGGGCACACCGAGGCCCAGAGAAACCATACAAGGAGACAAAAAAAATCTATGTTTCAATAACTTCACTAGGAACAAGAATTCCAGACAAGCGTTTCCTATGTGTATTTTCTGAAAATAAAAGCTGCACGAACATCAGAACACACATGTACGCACACTCTCACCTGCCTCATTCCTTTGTGGTGCTTCACTGTGTAGAGAGACCTGGGCATGTCCTGCCTCAGCTCCCCTGTCCCCACCAGGCATCGAGAGCAGTGAGCTCTGAGCCCCTCCGCAGCTCTGACACTGTGACATCCATTGACTCCCACACTGGTTTTATTCCTTCACTTTGTGTGTGGTGTGGTGTATGCGTGAGTATGTGCCCATGTGGAAACCTGTGCACTGGCCTGCAGTGGACAGAGCAGAACAGGAAGTGTCCTTATCCACTGAGCCATCTCTCCAGTCATCCTAGAGCTCGTTTTAAGTTCTGAGACCACGTACTGTCTCCTGCACCTGTAGCCAATGTGTCACTGTGATCATATTCACAGGCACCAGGCCTTCTCTACTCTTAGCATAAATGGTCAGGCATTTAACAAGTGATGAAAGGCTCAGAGAGGTTCCATGACTTGCCCAAAGTCACACAGCATGTTAGGGACATCCACAAATACAGTGTTACATTCCAGATGAAGCCAGTACTTAGAAGGGCTGAGTGGACTCGGCACCCCTTTCCCTGAGTTCCTGGCCCTTGAACGTGGTCCTGTGGGCCCTAAGGAGACTGAGAACTGGGAATCTACACTGGCCTTGATCCCAGCCTTGCCAAGGATATTAGGGCAGGTGGGGGCAGTTCAGAGAGAAGGGTCTCATTTGGCTTGGCATTTGCTTACTTTCGTCAGTGGAGAGCAGAGGTAAGAAGGGACTCTAGGCTAGATGGAGGGAGGACCACAGAGGCCGCTGGGTCAGACCTTAACTGCCTCTCTGTACCTTCCTCCACCGTCAGTGCAGGGTGCTTCTCTGGGGAGCACAGCAAGGCACTGCAGCAGGTGCTGGGACTTCACACACAGGATGGCCATGCACAGCGAGGGCTAGGGTGTCTCTCCAGGCCTCCCTGGCACTGCACCCCTCCGGGATACCCATGCCACCATCCAGTGCCTCAGGGCACAGGCTGGGAGGTAAATCACAGGGCACCACTGGGTGCAGACTTTTCCTCTCTTCAGCTTAGACAGAGTGAGTGAGGAAAAGAGTTGGTCACATCTGCTAGAATTCAGGCTCACACTAGCCCAGCCCAGCTGCCACACTGTATGGATGGTATCCTGGACTTAGGGCCTCAATGCATGAAGGTGCCTTCTCACTTACCCTTGAGAGGGGCTGTCACAGGGCTTGGGTCTGTGACCTAGTAGCCTGGCTGTCCCTACACCTCCAAGAACCTCTACCTCCCAGCTGTAGCAACCCCCTCCCCATGCTGGAGATGGAACCCAGGGCCTGGTGTAGGCTAGGCAAGCACTAAGCTATCCTGTATCCTCAACTGGAGCAGTAATGTGAATGCATGTCCCCCATAGACTCAGCTATTTTATTAAGGCTTGTTACTTAGATCTCTAGCTGCCTGGCTGGAAGAGGTGTCATGGGGGGCAGATCCTGGGGTCCAGCTCTAAGGTGTTTTGAGTGAGTGAATCTGAATTCCAGCTTAATGGTGTACAGAGAGGTCTGAGCTCTGGCTGTGCTGGCTGCTTGGTGGTTTCTCTCTGCTTGAATCTGTGACAGGGAGCCAGCTTCTTTGGCCATTTGATGGAACTTCCCCTGGATCTGTAAGCTGAAATAAATCCCTTCCTCCCATAAACTGTGTCTGTCTGGTTTGGATGTTCATCCCAGCAATGTGGAGTTCACTACAACAGCTGTCATGTGGCTCTCTTTTACACACACACACACACACACACACACACACGAAAAAGCCCTGATTTGTTGAATTAACCAATTCCCATTATGCAAAATTCCCTACTATGTTTAATTTCAAGTCACCAACATAATGTCCCTGAATGCAGTGCTGGAAAGATGTAGGCACTGTCAGCACACATACCCTCCAACATCCTAAAGTGAGAACCAGTTAACCCCAATGAAGAGCTGTGTGCCTCAGGCAAGTGACTTAACCTCTCTGAACCTCAAGCCTCTCATTTGTAAAATGGGGACAATAACATCCACCTAACTGCAATGTCAGGACACAAAGTGACGGCATCTACAGGACTCTGTACCTGGCACTGGGGTGACAAAAAACAAAAACAAATAGATGACAGCTCCTCGGCCAGTCTGCACTCCTTACTCTAAGAGTCCTGGCAGTGACCTGACGGCATTGCTCAGTACAGACTAGCTATTCTCATGGATTCATCTTGGTGACCTGATTTCTTCCTTTCTCTGGCCTCAGTTTCCTATTCTAAACTTACATGGGGCTGAGCAAAAGCTTCCTATGATGCCATCTACTTGGGCTAAAAGGAGCATAGCCCACCTCTTTCTTTGATGGAGGGGAAACTGAGGCTTTTAGAAGCGAAGTCCATCTCCAGATCCGCACTGGTCCGAGGCAACCTGATGGCCTTGGCACTCAGTCACCCTGTGGTGCAGCCCAGGGGCCCCTGGCACACGGCTTCCAAGCCACCTCCCAGCGGGCCTCGGAGCTCCCAGGTCCCATCGCTACGAAAGCCCTGTCCTGGGAGCTGACCAAACCCCTCGCAGACAGCCCACTCCAATGCGAACCAGCCGGGCAGTGGGAGGGCAGGTCCACGCGCATCCCACGCCAGTGGGTCATCCAGACTTAGCCCCCCCCCCCACGCTGGAGCCACCAGAACCACACCATCAACCCCATCCAGGCCGGAGGAGGAAACTGGGGGATTCTGTGGGAAATCTACTTCCCTAACCTCAGTCCTTCAAGTTCAGAGTCAGCCTCTTCTTCGCTGTCCTGGAGAGAAACAAAGGGTCCTCTCACTGAGGCGGCTCTCAGCTTCCCTTCCGTGCTCTAGAATAACTCGGGTTTGTTTCCAGCAAGTTCCCTTTCAACGTTCTCACTCTGACCTGTCATTTCTTGCAACTCTAGCCCTGAAGGGCGCTGGGAGTCCCCAGGGCAGGTTCCTGCGCCTCCCTGCTGTGCGCCCTTGGGTAAGTCGCGCCGCCTCTCTGGACCTCAGTGGCCTCTGGTGTACCAAGAGGGGACTGGTCCTATTTGACAGCTCATTCCAGCTCCCGTGGAAACTGTCCACCCCACGCTGGTCCCCGCTCTCCCTGCCTCCCCCTGCCAAAAAGAGGAAAAGAAACTTGCCTTAAGGCGCCCTGCGCGAAGCTGCCTGCTTTCGGGGATGTTGCCGGGTGAACCAAACTCACACAAATCCCAGCCCAGAAAAGCCCCACCTCCCCAGTCACCAAGCAACAGGGCCACGCCTCCCGCCCAAACTCGTCCCACGGCCCCGCCAAGGACCACCCCCTGTCCCCGGGGACCCCCTACCCTCCCGGCGATCACCCCGACAAGGGACGACCTACGCCCCCACTGTGCGGAGGTGGAGACTGAGGCTGGAGCGGCCTCGGTGTCCCGCAGCCCAGATGTCAGGCTCAGGGTCCCGATCGCGCGCCCTGGACCCAGAGTCCCCGGAACCTCGATCGGTCCCCCTCTGGCGCACACGGGGCTCCTACGTGGACAGACCGAAAGCAGGGAGGTCTCGGCGGAACGCGGCCCGACGGCGCCATCAGCTTCCCTCCCGATCCTCCCGACCGAAAAACCGAGTCCCCGGGGGCCTGGCCCCGCGTCCTTCCGCTCCGCAGGGTCTCACCTGCCTCGGCCGTCCTCCCGCCGCGCGCACAGGTTCCCCGGAGTTGAGCGGCCAAAGGCGGCCAATCCGCGCGCGGGGCGGGGCGGGGCAGGGCGTGGCCGGTCTGCTTTGCATAATGCCCTCAGCCCGCCAGCCAGGACGTAGGGGCGGGGCTGGCTTCTGGGGTTTCCACCAATCGCAGAGAGGAGGCAGCCCGTGCCCCGCCCCCAGCACTTGGGCGCTGGGTCGCGGCTCTCGGGTTTCTCGTACTGAAATGACAGGTCTTCCTGCCCGAGTGCAGGTGGAGACCCGGTCCCGGGCGATAAGGTCACCGTGCAGGGCCCGCGGGGCCGCCGCTGGAAAGTGAGCCCAAAGTTTCCCCGCGCTCAATGGCAGCGGGAAGAAATGGCGCTTATTATGTGTCAGGCTCTTACTGTGAGACAGGTGTTATCCTTTCCCCCGTGTATATCTAGTCCCAAGGCCAGAGAGGGACCCGGACAGGAATAACGACCTCCAAAGCCACCTTGAACAATGGACGTCGCGTTATACTGGCCTGGACTCCTGCTGTTAAATGGCATTCACTAGCCCCACTTCTTGGAATGCTAGAGACACATGGCATCAGCCCCAAGAAGGGTCTCAAGACAGCTAACAGCACCTCACACAGTCCATCTATTGCATAGGGAGGTCACCCTCTCCCGGTCCTCTCTCTCTGCAGATGGTTCCCTGAGTCCCCTGTGTCCAGGTACTTCCTGTACACCTGCCAGCAGCTGACCTCGTTTTCCACGAGGTCTATCTCCTTACAGATGTCTACAAGTTAAGCTACATTATACTCTCCATGTAAAGATGGGCCAAGTGTGGCCCAGAGAGGTGAAGTGACTTACTTGCCTGTAGCCTGGTCAGGGGTCTCCAGCAAGCAGGAGCCGACCTGAGACTCTCTAACTGAACCCTCCCTGACATTGGTAATATTAGATGTTGTTAAACGTGGCCAGAGTGGGCCTCTGACACCCTACCCTTGCTTTAAAGGAGTGCCTATCCTGGGTTTTGTATTGTGGAAAGAGCAGATGAGGGCCTCAGGCTGCTAGTGCCAAACTTGACCTTCTAAAGGCCACAGCAAAGGAATTTGGGGATTTGAAATTCTACTGGAAGTTGACTATGGTGTAATCCCAGCTACTGTGGGGGCTGAGGCAAATTCAAGGCCAACCTGGGCTAGAAAGTGAGACTGAATTTCAAAATAAAAACTTTAAAGCAAGGGCTGGGGATACATTGGTAGAGTGTTGCCTAGCCCTGGGATCATGAACGAGCTAATGAATGAGATTATTCTGGAGAGCAGTGATGGGTGTAAAGACCTCACTGGGGGGCTGGAGGCGTGGCTCAGTAGGTAAAGCACTTGCCACACAAGCACAAGGACCTGAGTCTGGATCAACAGCACCTAAGTTGAATGTTGGGTTTGGTGACACAGTCTTACAATCTCAGTACTGTGGAGCCAGAGACAGGGAATCTCCCGGGGGAGGGGGGTCACTAGCCAAATGGGTGAGCTCTGGGTTCAGAGAGAGCATGTCTCAAAGAATAACGCAGAAAGCAATTGAGGAAAATACCCACATCTACCTCTGGCCTCTGAAAGTACATGTGCACATGCATATTCACTGGCACACACACACACACATACACCACATACACCACACACACCACACACACACCACACACACATGCACCACACACACACACCATACACACACCACACACACACACACCACACACACACACACCACACACACACACACACCACACACACACACACACCACACACACACACCACACACACACACACACACACACACACACACACACACACACACACACACGAAAAAGAACCATCCCATCGGGGAGACCCCAGCTGGACCGCAATGCTAGAGTCAGGCCCAAGAATTCTGGAAGCAGCAACACCTGAAACCCATTCTGTCTTCCTCTTTTACCAAGCAGACTTGGGTGTGAAGGGCTCTGTCCAGGGGAGCTGGGTATTAGGGTCAGGGACAGTATGGCCTGCCCTACAGGTCATAGAGCAGGTCAGTGACTGACCTAAGTGTCCTTAGGCAAGCTGACCAGTGAGAGCCCAAAGCTCTATATTCCCCAGGCCTGGGAGAGGTGGGGCAGTCTTCCCTCACGGTCTCATGATCACATGGAATCTGGTGGGTCTAGGGCTGCCACCCTGCTCAGCTGGTGGAGTCCTCACTGTTTTCTACTGCTGTGGAACAAACTCCCCTATTTAATGGCTTTGACCAGCACAAATTTGCTCTCTTACAAAGGGGTTAGAGGTCTGAATCTAGGTTGTGAGCAGATCCCTTCCAGGTTCCAAGGAGAGAATCTACTTCCTGCCTTAATGGCTTCCAGGCAGACTTTCATCCTCTGGCTTCTCCCATCATCAAAATATGTCCCTCCAGCCCTGCTGCTGCTTCCATGATCACCTCCCCTTTCACTCTGTCCCCTCCCAAAGGGACCCCTGTTATGACGCTGGGCCATGCAGATTACCCGGGATCATCTCATCACTTGCCACCCATGGTGTGTGGGGGGGAGTCTCTGCTCATCTATGATTGAAGGAGAAACAGGAGGAAGCTAGCTTCTTTTAGGCAGCTCCGGTTAGGAACTAAGGCCCAGGGAGAACTGATGCCAACCCGCCTTGGCACGACTGGAACTCAGGAATAGAAGGAACTTGGGTCTGATCCAGTGTATCAGCTACAGTGCCCCCTGCTGCCCACAATCTATCAATGCTACCCCCAGGTGGCTGGCCCTGGGGCCTGTCCCTTCAAATCTACAAACCAATCTGGTCTTCCCCTTGCATATTGAATCTGATGAAAGAATCCATTTTCAAACAACTATAAAGGCCTGTCTGTGCTGTTTCCAGCCTCTCTCTGCCGTTCTTCACTCTAGTCACGTGAGTCTAGCTCCCCATCCACTCAGAATACAGCTTCTTGGCCTGGGTGGTTTTTCTGCTTGCCACTGCTTTAGTTTGTGGTAGTTTCTCACTTTAATTACATGTATGATTGTCCTCTGGCCTCTGAATCTACCATGTGTGTATTTCTCTTACACTCTAGATCTACCACATGGGTGCTTTCTCTAACTGTAGGCCTATTACCTGTGTAACTTCTCTGAACTCTGGGTAACCACGGGTAGAACTCTCTTCACTACTCATGTAGCCTCTAAATTTCCTGGTCTCTTTGATAGATCCCCTCTGCTCTTCTTCCTTAAACCACCACCATTTGCTCTTTTAACTTTCTTCCACGGGAGGTTCAGGGTGGATGCTGTGTGTGTTCCTCCTAAAGCATCTAGGTTCCATCTCTCACATGTTTATGGCTCTACCCCAGCCGTTTCTCTTCAATGAATCTCTTGGACTCTGCAGTATTCTCCACAAATGTGTTTCCTGCTTTCCACGTGTGTATGACTCTGCTCTAACCTTCTTCCTAGATCCCATTTTCCCTAAACACTACAATTTGTGTTTTTTTCCCTAAATAAACTCAATAGCTCATAATCTATCCCTCGAGTCCATCTTTATCAATTCTTTGTTAAAAGGTAGGTCAGGACCCAAAATTCATAAACTTGGGGGATTCCTTATGAACCCCCAAATCTTACAACATGATTGAACCCACATGTACATTTTGAAGGCTCCAGAGTGTAGGGGAAGTCACATGGCACATCCCACAGCAAGGGAACTAGTCTGAAGCCAGGAGCCCTGATAGTTGGATGAGGGTTATTTCCCACCCCTGCCATAGTAACAGGTGCCAGGTGGGGAGGAAAGGAGCACCCAGTGAGAGAGGCCTCGGAGGGGTGGTGCTGGCTGCCTTGGGAGAATCATGCTTTGGTCTCAAGTGGTCTGCTTAGGCTAGGAAGAAAAGGAAGACATCTAAGACAGGGTGCTGGGTGTGGAACCCAGGGCCTTGCATACCCTAGGCAAGCACTCAACCACTGAACTATATTCCTAGCCCAAAAGCAGTGTCATGAGTAAGACCACTGAATGGCTGCCCCTTGGCACCTCCAGCAGAGCCCTGGACTGGGCTAGTAAAATAGGACTATTTAAAAGTCTTCCACAAAACATCCTGGGGACAGGAGGAAATAGCCCTGAGGCCACAGGACCGAAGTGTTTTTCATCTTTCCTGCCCTGTTCTCTCCTGTATTTGCTTTCAACCCCAACTGCCTGTGACTGCTGAACCAGCTGGCAGGCTGCAGGGTGGGAAGGGTCTGGTACTTCACTGCCTCAACCACACAGTGACCTGCAGGTGTGTCCAGCCCCTGGCCCTGAGTGGAGACCATTCTGGATCTCTGCACTCTCAGGATGCCTGTGAGATGAAGAGAAGGTGCCCTATGGGGAGTGTGCTGCCCTGTTTCCTCTCCTCCCAGCCCTTCCTTAATGAGTCACTTGCATATAAACTCGGAGTCAGCCTCTAGGAACCCACCCTAAAGGGCCAGCCTGTGGTTTTCTTTCTTTGCATGTGTGTGTGGTATGTGTGCACTCATTCATGTATACGTGTGGAGGTCAGAGGTTGACATACATGTCTTCCTCAATGACCAGTCTCTCACCTGAGTCCAGAGCTTGCAGATTCAGCTAGTCTAGCTAGCCAGTTGCTCTGGGATCTTCTGTCTCTACCTTCTTCATGCTGGGATTTACAGGTGGGTCAGCCACACCCATGAGGATTTACATGGATGCTGGGATCTGAACTCTGATCCTCACCTACACACCATATGGTATTTTTGTTTGTCTTTTTCAAGGTGGGGTCTCGCTCTAGCCCAGCTGAGCTGGAACTCACTCTGTAGCACCAGGCTGGCCTCCAACTCACAGTGATCCTCCCACCTCTGCCTCAGGAGTGCACCACCACGCCCACCCAGCCACCTGGTGCTTTATCCACTGAGCCCTCTTCTCGGTGCCCAGTCTGTTTTGAACATATTTTTAACATTTACCATTCCTGCAGGTCACACATTCTGCATCAGAACACACTTGTTTTAGTTTAAAAATGTTATCTGCTTCCCCTTACACCATTGGGTAGGGTGTTCCAAGATGAAGGTGAGTGAGGTGCATACATCTTGCCCTTGTGTAGTTCAGATGCTGGTGTGTGATACTCTGGGTGCCCCCAACTGTCCACTCCCCCACATCAAGCAATCTAAACTCCAGCCCCACAAGGTAACTGCATAGCACACTGGCCACTAACCTTGTTCAGATTTCTTTATTGAAAAATTAAAGTCATAAGCTCTGTATATAAATACACCGACGTTGCTGGTCGCCTGCAAGGCCTCTGGAATAGGCTGGGGTTATGGAGGGAAGCTAGGGCCTTGGGTCCCTGGAGTGCAGGGAGGGAAAGAAATAAATACCATGGGGACACAGAGCCCAGGAGGAAGGGGGTACAAATGGGTGTGCTCGATGCTCGTCTGTGGCACTGAAGGTCCTACAAGATGCCCCGTGGCAGGAAGCCATGATTCTGAACTCTGCTGTCACTTCACAACAGACAAAGGCCAGGGCACTTGGGGTGGAGGTGGCAGCAATAACCCCCTACCCAACATAAAGAAGCAGGGGTCTGCCCTTCCTAAAACCCACTTGTATTAAGCACCTACCGTGTACTGGCACACAGGCTCTGACCTGACCTTCTGCTCTGCCTTGCTTAGCTGTCTTCTCCAAGTCTGGCCCAGTGGGTCTGGATGGGATATTTATGTGTTGGGAGGTGCCTGACTGTGATCCCGGCCTGTAGCCCTGACCTCTGGAGGAACCTGGCAGGGATGGTGGATAACCAGGGTCTGGGCAGCAGTGGGAGGCCCTTGGGCTTCACTCTTAGAGCATCACGTTGAACTCAGTGACCAGAAAGTCTATGTAGTCCTGGTCCTTGGTCTTGAAAGCCTCAGCGATGATGCGGGCGGCCTCCCGATGCTCCTTGCCCCGAAGTGTCAGGCCGTTCACTTCCAGGATCACATGGCCCACCTTCAGCTGTCCACAGTTGTGGGCTGAGCCCCCTCGCTGGGAAGTGAGACAGGCAGGGGTCAGAGCAAGAGACAGGATGGAATGGGGGAGACTTGTTCTTCTTGCGTCTACCCAGGCAGTTCAATACCTCAAGGACAATGACAGGAGAGGGAAAGGCCTGATACCGGATCTACCCTGGGGTACTCTGTCACCTCTGGGAAGGCAAACCTTCAGGGCTGGCAGAGATGGACAAGGGCACCCTGGGGACTTACCTGAATTGTGACGATCCTGGGGAGGGGCTGACGTGTGTTAGCACCACCCTCGATGGCGATGCCCAGGGTGGCTGCACTTTTCCTCACGCGGACCAGGGTGGATGTGGGCTCCAGGAGGCCAGGCTGCAGGCGGGAGGAAAGTTGCCCTGAGGTTTCTCAGAAGCCCAGACTCTAGGCTGTGTTGGAGCCTCAAGTGTGACAGCTGTAAGCTAAGCACCTTGTATCCTCGGCTCTCTAGTACTGTCCAAGACTCAGACTGTCTGGCCTTGCCTGACTCCAGGTCTGCCTGAGCCATCATGCCACACCAGAGTAGAGGGTCAAGAGTGCCTGGAGCAGCTGTCAGCATTGGTCACCAGGATCAGGGCGAGATAGGACTCCAGATTCCCAGTATAGTGACCCTTTGGGATTAGTGGTGTGGGTCTCCGCACCCCCAGGAGCCACTTGCCATGCATCACCTAGTCCCCAGGACTTCCCATCCTTTGCCCTTAATTCTGCACACCCTCCCCTCCCTATTGCACACCGGTTTGTTGGTGCCCTCTGTGGTTCTCTCTGTCCGAGGCAGCTCCTTGCCACTCCTGTTCTTGTTGGAGGCCATCTGTCTGCTTCGGCCTGGGGCGTTGGCTTCAGTCTCCCCAGCATCTACGCCGCTATCCTCGCTCAGGGTCTGCCCACTGTCCGAGAGCTGGGAGAGTGTGGAAGCTGCTGGGGGTGGGCAGGAGGATAGCAGCGGTTAGGAAGGGCTTCCTGGGGGTGGTGATGAAGCTGGAGCTGGGACTGGGCAGCTAGGGAAAATTTCCATGCAAAGATGAAGGGCCGGGAGGACTGGTGGGCAGGGACACTCCAGCCATCCTCTACTTCTTGGCCAACTGCTCTGCCAGATGAAAGCGGAGGTCAGCAGGCAAGCCCAGCACTACTTACTTCTGCTGTCAACTTTTAATGATGGGTATTCAAATTAGGAGGTTTCGTATTTTTAAAAGTTTCTAGTTTCTCAAGAAAAACATGGAAGGTGTGTCACCCTGTTCTCAACTCTCACCATGAGCACACGGGGCCTGAGCTGAGTGGTGGGCACATGTGCTCTGGTTCTACAGCTAACGGAGCTACTTGGCACTGTGGGCAGCCGCCTGCTCCTTGATCTGGAGGATGGAGCTTCAGGATGTGCACCGTGGAGACTAGCCTGAGGGCTCGGAACCCCCCATCCTCTCCTTTTAACATGGAGGGAGGGTCATCGAGAAGACTGGTGTGCTGGGTGTGGCATTCGAGGTGGTGGGCCTGCACTTGGCTGCCAGACCCCAGCTACACACCACCTTGGTTTTCACTTGGAAAATGGGGAGAGTAACAGAACCCCTGCACTGGGCTGCAGGACTCACTGGTGAGCTAACAAGGTGGAGGACCTAGTCACTAGCATAGTGTGGCTCTCACCATTGCATGTGACCGACCCAGGGACAGGTTTGCAGGCAGCGACAATGACTCCATAGCGTTTAGCCCCCCCCCCCCCCCCCAACCTGGTTTGAGAGAGGGAACTGAATGGGTTTGCCTCTTCATGGCCACCATGTCCGGTAGGTGCCTGTCACTTTAACCACAAGAGGGCAGCAGAACCCAGACAACTGTCCCCATCTCTCTCCATACAGTTGGAAACCCTAAGCCTCAGCTTTGAGGCTCTGAGATCAGGATACTGTGACCCCAGGGCCTCAGCTGGGGAAGCTCAGGAGTTACCCACTGAGGCCACCTGGTAGGACTGTCCTCATCCACTCTGCATTAAGGCAAGGTTTACATAACAAGCCGTACAGCTGGAAGCCATATGGCTGTTCAGTTGTAGAAGCTGGATTCATACTTCAAGTCTTGGACTCCAGGTCAGCTTTGTGCTGCCCCTGAGCCAGGATGTAAGTGTGCTAACAGGCCCCTGGGCAGCACCCAGCCCACCCATCACCGAGGCAATAGAAGGAGGGATGTGGGGGCCAAGCCAGCAGCTGTACTCACTGCGTGTCTGGGGCAGGGCCCGTACTTCATTCACGTCGGGCTCACTGTCGGGCCGGTGGACCTCCACCAGGACAAAGTGCTGGTTCGCAGCCGCAGGGTCTGGTTGTTCAGAGGGTGATGGTGATGGAAGGCAGCCCCCAACTGCTGCAGACTCTGCAGATGGGCTCTTCAAATGTGGAGGGGATTGGACCCTAGGAAAGGGGCCAATGGGGTGCTGGTTGACCAGAGCCAGGTGGGCGTCCAGTGGCTTTCTCAAGCCAGGATTGGCATGGGAGACAGAGGCATAGATGGGGGAGGAAGGCGGGTCTTGTGCTGAGGAGCCCCCTGGGATGGGCACAGCGCCCAGCGGAGGGCTGTGGTTCCGTGGTGCCGAGAAGACGATACCAGAGTGGGAGGACGCAGAGGAAGGAGGCGGAGGGTCCTCCTTCCCTGGTTTCTGTGACTTGCCAAGCAGGCGGTCATGGCCTTGGACCAGGGGCGGTGGGGGAGGCGGCGGCTGGAGGCCTGGAAGCCCCTCAGAGGGGGAGTTGATGTCATCCTGCCAAAAGACCCAACAGGAGTAGAAGTCAGAGCCCATGGCGACTGAAGCGATGCTGGGCCTGGCTAGGACTCAGCCCTGCCTCTCGGCTCCTGAAACACTGTTCTGAATAATGCAATGCCTGCTGGAAAATCGCTCCCCCATGTCGGCAGCTGAGGAGCGCTGGGATCTTGGCAGACATCTCTGGGGACTGACTCGGTACCTTTGGGAATTGAAGCTCTTGGCATCAGCTGGGGCTCATCACAGGCAGACACTTAATTAGAGGGGGGAGGAAAAGTATGGCAACACTAAGCATTTCTTTTGAGAGATGATCATGGTTACTGTAGATAAGGAGGTGTGATGGGGCTGGAGGAGGAGAGATGGATAGGAGGTGGCACCTGGGGGCCGCAGGACTGTGTGGCACTGGGCAGGGCACAGTAAGCAGGGACGTGAGGAGCCCCATGCACAAAGTGTGTGGAAGGTGCTTGAGATGCAGCAGGCTGGTGGATACACAGTTCCCAGTCCTCTCTGCCTAGGTCAACATCCTACACTTGTGTAGCTCTGACATCATCCCATGCAGGTCCCAAAGCTTGACTTAAATCCAACTCACCCCTGGTCCTTACTTTATGAAGTATGCTATTATCACCTCTATGTTATACAAGAGAACATAGGCACAAAGAGGCTTGCCCAAAGCCACACAGGCAGCAGAGAGGTCCCAGGCCATCAATCACCACCATTCAAAGCCATGTGGGTCAGAATCCCAGGAGTGTGGATTGCCTGTAGCCTCCATGTCCACCTAGGAGCATGGCCTCTGGCCCCTATTTCAGGCATCTGTACTTGCTATAAGAATGTTCGGGTGGCACCTCAGAAGGACCCCTTCAGCAAGCTGGCTCTGCCAGTTGGAGTGGCATCCCTTTCCCACCACCCCCAGGAACATGGGCCTGGCCCCTGCTGGAGGTGGTAAAGTTGTGTTCTGTCTCAATCCCACCCCTTGTCTTCTCCCTGTGGCTATCCCCAAGAGGAGCAGAGCAGGAGGCCAGCACCCTGCCCAAGGGCTGCCAGGGCCTTACCACAGACACATCCGGGAGGGTGTTGACACTGCCTTGGGTGGCCTCACCAGTTTCCTCCAGGTCTAATGTATTCTGGAAATAGACAAGAGAGAAGCTGAGCTGAGGGGAAAGCCCCCTGCTTCCTAAGACACAAATCAGTGGCCTTATGATACTTTCCTGTGGTTCAAGAAATCCCTGACACCCCACACTCTTGAAATGTACCTTTTCTATTTAAATGACAGTGAATTTTTCTCTGGGACTTCCTGATCATTTTCAGGCCTCCCCTGAACTACCTGGAGATGCCAGGGACAGCAGGCCTCAGTGCTGTGCTCCACAGACTCAACCCTCCAAACCCAAAGCCAGGGCTCAGACCTAGAGGAACACAATGTGGGGATATGAGGTACGTGTAGGAAAGGTGTCCTGGTTCCTCATGGAAGTGATTCCAATCCCAAGGGGGTGTGTTCAAGTAAAACAAAATAAGAAAAATAAAGTTAAAAAAAAAACCAACCATCTCTTCCTTGCTTCCCACATGCCCTTTAAGTGACCCCCATGCTATCATAAAGCCACCTCTGAGTGGGCTCCCGGGAGGGTTCTGGGAGTCCCTCATCTTGACCTTTGGAGCCTAGGCTGGCAGTGCATCCTGGCTGCAGCTGGGTGATTTCATGTGTCCATGCTGCCAGGTCAAGGGTGGTTCCGATAGCTGGTGGGTGGTTCCCTGTGTCTGTGTGGTATTTCTGAAAGAGACGAGCTGCAAATGCCAGCCTCCCCAGGGTGCAGGCTGCAGCTGCCCTCCACAGGCCTCAGAGGAATGCCATGGTGGAGGAGGGGAAATTCGGAGATGCCCATCTGCCTCCAGATTCCACTTTTTCCTTGTGCTGTGCTAGAGGTTGAACCCAGGGCCAGGCTCTACCACGGGGCCTCATCCAGTCTTTCCCTTCCTCTTCCACATTAGCCCTGCAAGTTCTCATGCCCTGGACTTGAACTTGGATTGGAAATAAACCACCAACCCTGCTGGGCCTCAGCCTATAGATGAAGGTTATGGGACTTCCCAGCCTCCTTGGCTGCATGAATGACCCCACAAGGCATCTTCCCATCGACCAGAAAGTTGTTTGTATGGAGACCCCTGACTAATGAAGCCGCCGAGATCTAACTGGGGCCTCCAGTGAACTATTAACTCTGAACAGTCCCTGAAGCTCCAGTCCAGTCCCACAAGGGGCTCTGGACAGAAGAGGTGAGGCACCACCCTGCCTCAGGAGCTCAGAGGGCATCCCATTGGATGGGAGGAGGGGTGATCAAGGAAGGCTTTCAGGAGGGGGCAGGGCTGAGTTCTGGGTGACATAGTGGGTGATCAAGGGCAGAGTAGGGAAGGGGGTGTTTGAAGCAGGAGGGAAATGAGGGTACTTGAGAATGTCTGGCAGCTCCTGGTCATGCTCAGACATGAGCTTGAGGCCAAAAGGGCTGCCATGAAGATGAGGGCAGGTTTGCCTTTCATGAAGATTCACTTTGCTCACATACCTTCCTGCCACATGGGAACAGGCATCAGGCAGGCCTTCCCACCACCCACTGCCTCTGCCTTGCCTGGGCCCTAGAAAGGCTCTGTTGGCTCACCGGTCACCTCCTGACAAGGGTCTACCTGAGCAGCCATCCCAATCACAGCCTGTCTCCCTCCTGCTGCCCTGCCTTCCTTTCCTTCTCATCCCTCACTGTTCTCTACCCAGAGATAGACTCAGCCCTGGACACAGGTAAGGTAATGCATCTCCCCAGCCACTTGGGAGAAATTCAAAACTCCAAACTCATCATGCCTACATGAGCAGAGCTTTTCCTTCTACTCATTCAGCAGGATGGATTGTATCTGCCTCAGGGCCGTTGCACTGCCTGCATTCTGTGCCTCATTTCTACCTTTCCTTTGGTTCTCATTGCCTATGGCCTCCCAGACAGGCCATGCTTGTCTACAACCACCCAACCCCACCTTGAACCTATTTTACTTTTCTGTATGACACTTGTCACAATGACTTTGTTGTCTGTCACTTCCACTAGCGTAGAAACTCTGAAAAGGCAGGACTTAGGCTCACTGTCCCCAGTGTTCAGAACTGTGGCTGTAGTCAATGTGTACCAAGTAAACGAACGAGTCAATGGATGGGTGAATCTACGGCTTGCACGAGTAGTCATGGGGGCCTGAGCATGCTGGGAGTTCAGTGAGGAGGTACTGAGGTCACTGTGGGGGTGGTGACGATGGCTTGACTAGGGGAAAGCATGGGCAGTGGACAGAAGGCACGGACTCCCTTCCCTCTTCCTTTTTCCCCTGGGCCTCAAACATTCCAGGGTGGGTGAAGGGCATGCGATCACAAAGTTCAGTGACAAACCTCTAGACCAGCAGGACATTTGGTCCTCCTATTGAGTCACATGATCACACCCTGTTCAGCCTGTTATGGCTTAGTGACAGCAGGCAAATCTCTGAACCTGTGTGTGCCTCTCTGTAAAACATGTACCAAGTATGCATCTGCCATACCAAACCTAGACTGCTTCCCACAAAGGGCCCAGCAGTGTTCGTAGGAAGGCTTCCAGCCTCAGAAGCAGGGAGCCTCATATAAACTGGCCCCACAGCAGAAGGGCCTGGGCATGAACTTCTTCAAGGGAAAGGACATGGTGCCTTCCCATGGCTCCTACCAAGTATCATTAGCCACTGCTCCCTGGATATAGCATGGACCCCTCCCAGTAGAGGTGAGTGGCAAGGCAGGGCCCTCACACGACTCCATGGGTCAAGCTCTGGCCTCTGAGGAGGAGAGGAAGCCCTAACACATTCACACAGATGGCCACTGTCAGCCTTCAGGAAGTGAGGGTCAGGTGACTGTGCCTGGTTGGTACTGCTCTGCTCTAGGGCACTGGAGCCTGGAGTGTCAATCAGGCGCTCAGCAAACACTGACAAGTTGGCTGCAGCTTAGGAGGGAAGCTGGGGAGAGAGAGACTGTCAGGAAAGGACAATGGAGAACCAGGTACCCATAGGACCTATGACGTGGGGACCTGGGCTGGCTGTTCTCCTTACCTCGCTGCACACGCTCTCTGTCACCCTGAGGCAGGCGCTAAGAGAAGGGGTGGGAAAGGGGACATCCGGCCTAGGAGGGAAGCCTGAAATGGGGCAAATAGCAGACGGTTGGAGTCCAGCCCAACCAGACTCCATCTGCCCATTGCAGACGCTCAGGAGCCCCAAGTCCCAGGACCATGTTCCCCCCATACATCCGAAATAACCACGGGCAGCCTGAGCAGCAGGAACAGGCTTTAAGAGGCCCAAGGTCACAGCACATGCTTGCCTTGGCCACCTCACCCTCAACCCTAGCTACTGACCCTCCACTGTTCCAGAGCTGGCACCTGTGGCTCAATGAACCCTCCCATGGGACGGACCCTTCACTTACAGCTGAGGTGACCGAGGCAAGGTTACCTGCCCAAAGTCACCCAGCAAGGCCACAGTGCTTCGTACTTGGCTTCCACCTGATCCTGTCCCCTTCTCCTTCTCTCTCAAGGCTGCGGCTGTGCTGAACAGTCCCTCCAGTCAGAAGAAAGTGCTCCTTATGTGGGAGGTGGCCCAGCCAGGGTCTGGTTCGGGGCAGTTGAGGGAGATAAGGTGAAATGAGTGACCAGGAGTAATCTCTGTGCTGAACTTCATCCAGGTACCCCGATTCTGAAAATGAGGCATGTAAAACCTGGCTTGGATATAGTCTCGTGCCAGGTGGCCCAGAGCCTCCTCAGCAAAATGAGGCTTCTCCCAGCCAGCCTGCGGATTCCAGTTCCTGGGCCTCGCTCCTTCCGTACTGGAGGGCACTTACATAAAGGTGCTATTTACAGCTCTTTGTTCTCCAGCTTCATTATTCTGATGTCAGACCAACAGACTACCCCCACTCCAAAATGCACCTCAGGCCTGAAGCTCAGCCGCCCTTCTCTATTCTGTACATGGGGAAACTGAGGCATGGAGTCTCAAAGGCTTCCAGGAGGTCACCAGTAGGGGCCTAGATTTCGACAGTACTAAGGGAAAGAAAGGGGATGCGTGAGAATAAGGGGGGGAGGTGGTGGATAGAATTCCAAAGAAAGGGAGGGAATGGACAGGAACAGAGGAGTGTAGAAAAGAAAGGGGCAGTGCATGTCCAGAGCTGGCAGAGGACAGCTCTGTGAGTTAGGGAACCAGAAGTCTATGCCTGGGGGCAGTAGAATCCAGAGTGAATTGGGCATCAGCCCTGATTCCTCCAACCACAGCGGAAACCCAGCATGACCCTGAAAGCCTGGAACTGCACCCCCCCAGTGTCCTGCAAGAACAGCCCCTCCCCAGGCACAAGAGCAGAGAGCTCTCTGGGAAGCCAGCTCACTCCTCTCCCAGCGGGCAGGGCAGGATGGGGTATGGTGGTAGGGAGCCATGTCCTGGACTGCTGGCCAGATCACATTATGTTCCTCCTTGAGCTCCTGAGTCTAAGTCTCCCTCCCTCATCCTAGGGAAACGATGTCACACTGTGCAAAGAGAGCATGACCCAGAAATTCCAGGTCAGGGTTTGCAGAAGCCCTTAGGAAAAGTGTTGGAATGCAGGGCTCTGGGACAACTGGGAGCTGAGAGCCTGGCTCAGGGACAACAGTTCCACACCACTTTCAGTCACATCTGCCTGGAATGCAGGGCCTTCTTCCACTAAGGCAGAGGCAAAGACTCAGGAATCCATCAATCAGGAGTCACATCCCTGACTCACAGATGTCAACATCCCATTTGCACTCATGGCCTCCCAGCCACAATGGTTACAACTCTTACTGGGATGAAGGAGGTGTGGTTTACAGTGTGCTCCTGTATGTTGGAGCATGTCTTCTGAAGTAGTTTCCTTGTCATCCTCTGTATTCTACTCAGTACGTGTGGTGCGGTGCATGTGTGGAGGCCATATCCTTGGGAAAGTTACCCAACTTTCTTTGAGACAGGGTCTCTTACTTAACCTAGTTAGACTGGCTGGTCAGCGAGCTCCAGGGATCTTCCTGTCTCTGCCTCCCCAGAGCTGAGATTACAGGTGTATGCCACCATACCCAACAAGACCCAACATGGGTGCTGGGGACCAAACATAGGTCATCATGCTTGTGAGGCGCAAGCACCTGAACTATCACCCCAGTTCCTGGATCTTATTTTTTGAAATGAAAGCTGCTTTTCTGAGATGGGGACTGGGCTTCTTCAACAGCCTTCTCATTCCAAAGCCTGTGGCCACCCAATGACATGGTGATCAGGAACTGAGCACCCAGAACACACAGAGCACCTGTTCCCCACCAGGGCAGTCAGTGAAGAACCCACTTTAAGGCAACACTTAGTCTAGCTTAGTCCCTTGTGCCACCTGGGGGTGCTAATGTCTCTGGTGAAGGTATCCTTGGGGCCTGGGGTGAGGGTGGGGAGGGTGTGTGTGTGTGTGGGGGAGAAACTGCAGGCCTTCTAAGATGGAACGGGCTGTTCTCATGGGGAAGGAAAGATACAACACAGGAATATAGGGGTCCCTTCTGGGCAGCTTCCTGGCATGGGGCATTATTATGGTTTGAACACTGAACATGCCCAATTCACTTTTTCATGACCATTCTGTTGCTCCATTTCTTGGTGATGGCTAGTTGACTCCAGGCAGCTCTACTGCCCCAAGGCACACCAGGACACCTGCACCCCAACTTCACATAGCCTTGAATGTTGGCTACCAGGTGATGTGCTTTAGAGGTGTGCTGGGATGCCAAGGGTTCCCACCTAATGAACAGATTAATCCCTTCATGGATTCACAATACAGTGCATTATGCGATGTTACAAAATGCAGGAGGTGAGGCCTAGTTAAAGGAAGTATGTCACAGAGGTGTATCCTGGGAGCTATACCTTGCTTTGGCCTCCTTCCTGTATTTGTTTCTGTCCCTTCCTCTCCCCCTCTCTTTCTTTCTCTGTTTCCTAACAATCCATGAGGTGAATATCCTCTCCCTCCACATGCTCCTGCCTCCTTGACATTCTGCCCAAGGGCATAGGGCCAAACCACCACAGACTGAACCCTCTGAAACAGTGAGCCCATATTAATCTTTCTTCTGTTTGTCTCTTACCAGGTATTGTCATAGCACAAAAGGTCAAACACAGGCATGCAGTGTCAGCCCCCCTGTGAGTCAGGACAGTGCTTACCACACCCCTGGTCCTCTGAATATGCATCTTAATCCCAAACAAGTTCATGTCACTTTCTCACACATGAAATTTCACCACATACCATGGTTTGGGGATTAAGTTCAAGGCCCTGTACCTCCTGCCCCTCCCCCTCTCCAGGATTTCTGGACACAGGACTGACCCCCAGCTCAGGCTAGGCTCCTAAATGATTTCATCTCATCTAATGTCTGGCTAATGTCAAGCTCCAGATCTTACCTTGCCCTTCTTCTCCTGATGCCCTGTCCACGAGGCTGTGTCCTATGCTGTCATAACCCCCCCCCCCAGCAACTGAGTTATTACTGTTTCTGTGTGGTGCTGGGGATGGAACCCAGAGCCTTGTTCATACTAGCATTCTACCACCCAGCCCCAGCCCTTACTGGGTCCCTTTATCAGAGGCTGCCTCTTCCATAGGACTCTTGAGCTCCAGGTGGGGCAGGTGAGCAGGTAGGGAGGATTTGCTCAACCAAGAGTGCATGATGAAGGGGAGTGTGAGCTCTAGCATGGGTCCTCCCTGCTCTTCCTGGTTCTCACCCTGCTCAGCTTCAATGGCCTCCTTGGACTGTGTGCAGACGCTTGAGGCACACAGGACCTCAAGGCACATGCTGCTCCTGCTCTTGAATTGTTCTTGCCCAGATGTGGTATGGCTCTTGGTGTCACTTGCTGGCCACTCTTCCCACTCCTTAGGTCCCTTCCCTTCTTTACACCTCTTCAGCACTTATCACCAGCAGCTCTTTGCCTTTTTTACTACCCCTTGCTCCACAGCAGGAAGGGCATCTTTGTTGTTTTCCACCTGGACTGCACACAGCACACAACAGGCAGGCAGGCAAGAATGATGCACAGAAAAGAAGGAATAGGAGAAGAAAAATGGGAGGCAAAGATGACTCACAGGTCAGCAGACAGACAGATGGCTAGGCGATGCTCAACAAGCAGCAGGTACAATCCTTCAGGAAGAACACAGTTAGACAACGGGGTTCACAGCACCACTCAGAGGCAAGCAGGCCAGGTTCTGATCCTGACTCAGCCTCTTTCTAGCTGTGTGACCTTGACAAGCCTTCTCTGAGTGTCAGTGTTCTTCTCTGTAAGATGAGGGTCATAGCACTCTTGGCCTTTCATGGCTGCTGGGCAGGGGACACAGAGAATGCTCCACAAATACCAGCTATTATTAAGAATATGGACTCCTGTTATTCACATGGTCCAGGCTCCGTGCCGAGTATGAAGGAATCATTGGTGTTCCTGGAAAGGGTCACTGTCCTCAGCAGCTGGTGGTAAGGAGAGCAACTGAACAGACTTGCACAGATCATGAGAATACACTAAGACAAGAGCTGTGCCAGATGGAAGGCCAGGGCTGGAAGTTGCCCTCTCAAAAGGCTCGGGGAGGCTTTCTGGAAGAGGTAGCATCTAAGCAATGGGTTTAAGTGCACATAGGAGATAGGCCATGAGAAGCTGGAAGAATACTCCAGACAGAGCACATGGCATATGCAAAAACTGAGAGGTCTCTCAACCTCATGGCACAGAAATGATCATCTTCACTTTCCAAATTCTGAAACTAAGCTCAGAGAGGTCAAACCTCTTGAGGTCACACAGCATGGAAGGGGCTGAGCTGAGATTTAAATGAAAGTCATTCTCACTCCAAAGCCCAAGACCACCCAATGAGGTGGCGACCAGGACTGAGAGTGAGCATCCACATTCCCACCATGGACAGGTGTAGACATCAGGGTAGCCAGAAGGGCCTAGCCTCTGCCACTGCCCTGGCCAAGAAACCCAGCCCCGCCTGCAGAAAGGTCGGTACCTCCATCAGGTCTATAAGCCACAGCAGCCGCTCCTGAGGAGGGGGGATGGACAAAAGGCAAAAAGAAAAATACCTGAAATGAACATTAGGAAATGAAGTGGCCAGAGGTTGATAACCCTCCTCAACCCACCAGTGCACATGCAGGACAGCGGGGGTCCCCAAGCCCCTGTGGGAGTGGTCTTCAGTGCCTCCGCAGGAAGGAGGGAAGAGAGAGCAAGAAGAGGCTACTACACCCTGTGTCCACTTGCCTCCTCTGAGGAAGCTGGGGAGACACGGGGTGCTTATCAGGGGTCTTCAGAGATCAGCACCTTGGGGCAGGGCTGGGGTAGCATTTCCATGTGCTGATGGAAAAGCAGGCTCAGAGAAGGAAGGTGGAGTGTCCCAGGTCACACCTGCTGAAGAAGGCAGGGCTTTAATGTAAGCCTGCTTGGAGGTCTTGACCTGAGCAGGCTGGACCTGAGGAAAAGCTTTGACTCTGAGAATAAAGCCTCAGGTGGTGCCCTGGGAACCCAAGGAAGGACAAAATGGGGAGGAGGCAAGTGTCTTTCTTCTTGAGGGCAAAACTCTAGAAGGCTTGCCTCGGCAGGCAGGGATGGCAGGAAAAAACAAGGCTTTGCCAGCCTAGGCCTTATGAACCACATTTGGGGGACTTTGCCCCCCTTGCAGCTACTCATCCCGTTCCCCCAAGTGTTTTCTCTCTCAGTTCTCCAACAGGCTTGGGGGTATGCTCTCATGATCCCCCTGCAAGGGAGGAAACTGAGACATGGAGAGGTGAGGGGACTTCCCACCTGCAAGGCTTAACTCCCCTACCAGGCTCTCTCCTTTGCATCAAGGGCCTCACTAGAAGGGCAGGGGAGGAAGGTCTGCTGGGCTGGGGTGTGCTGGGGGATCCTGGTCTCTGCAGAGTCCTTTCCAGGCACAATGGCTCATGAATCCTCCTGTCTTCCAGGCCTTAGGCTACTGCAGCCAGAGCCAGCAAGATCTCAGGCCACTTATGCATAAGGAAACTGAGGCCCATGAGGAACAAGACTTAAGTTGAGATCTCCTGCCTCCCAGACTGGAAGGCACTCCCATCCCGCAATGGTTCTCCGGTCCTGACTTTAAGGGGATCATCCCAGAACCACAGCAGGTTGAGAGCAGTGGATCATGGCTCCTGAAGTCCCATGTGGACATTTCAAGGCCAATGTCAGTAGACCCAAAGACAAGAGGCCCACGAGCGAGGGCTGGCCACCTGGAAATGCTTTATCACATGGGTGCATCCAAGTACATGCTCAGCAGAGAGAAAGTTGCAGCTTGCCATGGGGCCTCTTCCTTGCCCTGGAAGTAACCTCACTTCTAAGAAATTTGCTAATATCCAGACAGACATGGCAGATTCCAGGGTTACCACAGGAAAGGATAAAGACCCTTGAGGATAAGGGTGACTCAGGATGGAAGAGGCAGAGCAGTGGAGATCTCCCAGAAACCCAGGTTCCCGGAGCTAAAGAAAAACCACACTTGACATCAGAGTCTAGGAGAGTCACCTGCATCCTGCAGGGCCACCTCTAGAAGTTCACCCCCCCATTTCCCCCCCCCATGCACCCACTAGCCATGGGGCAGTTCACCCCTGGCCTGCCGCCTGGGCCACCACTACACCCACTGAGCCCTGCTCGCTCCCCTGTGACCTCAGTCCCAGACTGTCCCAAGGAGGGCTCCCACTTCAGGACAGCCATCATTTCTCCCACTTGCCATAGAACACATAGGTTCTGGGCCTCTAGACCTCTGGCTAGGCTCCTCCCACTACACAGATATAATGGACAGGTGTTCTCTAGTGTGAGAAACAAGGCATTGGCCCCTGGATTAATTTGCCTATGAGCATCATGGAAGCAGAACCACATCCCAGGATGGACCAGATGTTGTTTTGGGGGCTGCTGAGTCCGCAAGAAAGTCAAGCTTGGCTCATGACTCCATGGACAAATGGGTGGCCTCTTGGGATACCTAGACCCCAAATCCAAATCACCTTGACCTTGACTGTGTTGAGTGCTCACCCAAGCCCAACATCATGAGGAGTATTTTGCTGCTTCCTGTTATTTGGTTTTCCTGCACACTGTGATTTTAATTATCCTGTTTTAAAAATCTTTTCTCCCTAGGCTCTTGACTGAGAGACCCATAAGGCATGTCTTTTTTATACATTGGTCAGCCCAGAATACAGTAGGCACTCAACAAGTTAGGTTTCTGCCCATGAGGAACCCGAGGCTCATGTGGCGAGGTCATGGCTGGATCTGAGACCGAATGCCCCAACTAGTGCCTTAACTACACCGTGACCTTCACACCAAAGATGGAACAGGAACAGCTCACCCTGGCCGAGCTAACGGTGGTGGAGGTGCCATGGCTGCCTGTGGATGAACCTGTGTCACTGTAGGACACCATGGAGTAGTTGTCCCCAGCCCCAGGGCCAGGGGGCTGCCGTGCCTTCATGGATTCAATCTCCCGCCTCAGCACGAGGTGGTCAAAGCGATCCAGGTCTTGTGGGAAGATGGTGCTTCTCACCTCAGAGAGAAGTGAGAACTGGAGGAGGGACAGGTGGACACTCAGTGGGGAACTCAGCCAGCAGGTAGAACTACTGTCCCTATGCTCCCAAATGACCTGCATGCAAACTGACCTCTCCTTAACTCTGTGGCTCCCCGGTGCCCTCAGGAACAGAACATTCAAATACTAGGCCCAACACCCTCTGCCTCCTGCTACCTCCTCCTCAGCGTGCACAGGCCACAGAGTCCCTGCCTCCATCATGATGTGCTGTTCATACCATGAAGCCCATCTCACTTTCCCGAAGGAGTGCCCTCCCGCTGGGTTTAGCCACTTCCTCCCTTGATTGGTTTTGACCCTCACACAGACTTACACCAGAGCAGGGTTGGCAAAGTCACCAGCAGTCATGAGGATTAAGATAGGCCCTGACAGGGCCTATTATGAGCACTTAGCATTGATGGCCATGGCTGTTGCACTATGGCCCCCATCAAAGCCTTTTGTGCTGTTCCCCAGGGTCTGTGAGCTAGTTAGTGGGGCAGCCTACTCTGGTCTCCAGCATCTTCCCAGAGTTCAGTGGGGCTGAGAGTCTGGGTAAAAGCAGGCCAGGCAGAAGGAGAAGGTCACCTTGGCATGTGTGTTGAACAGTTCAAATAGTGCCATGACGAGGGCCTCCACGGAGACACTGCCACCACGATACTGGTCCAGGTAGTAGGCCATGGTGGCATGCTCCTGCTCAGACAACAGGTGCCGGGCCTGCTCGTCCAACAGGGCACGTATCTGGTTCCCCAGGCTACTCAGGGTCACCTGGGAGCCTGCTGGACCCTTGTAAAATCCTGGCTGAAAGACAGAACAGCAGAGGCCAGACGACTCAGCTGAGCAGGAGCCAAGGAACCTGTCAAGCCAGCAAAAACACTGCAGAGAGACATGGAGGCTTCGACCCTGTGTGTCCACGTGTGGTCACAAAGGGCTCACATGGCATTCTCACACACCAGCTCCCCTATCTTTGCGCTCATGCACTCCTGCTACGGTCAGCTTTCTAGTTGCTGCTCAGAAAGAACCCAAGCAAAAGCGGCTTGTGGAGGAATGGGTTTATTTGGCTTACGGACTTGAGGGGACACTCCATCCTGGCAGGGAAAATGATGGCATGAGCAGAGGGGTGGACATCACCTCTGCCACAGCACTGGAAACAGCAGCAGGAAGGTGTGCCAAATACTGGCAAGGGGAAGCTGGCTTATAACCCCAAAAGCCTGCCCCCAACAACACAGCTCTAGCGAGGTTGTAATTCCCAAACTGCCATCAGCTGAGGATCGATCATTGAGAACACATTCGTTTGTGGGGGACACCTGGATCAAACCATGACAACTCCTGTACTATTTGATTCTCCAAACTTCACTATGTCCCTTGGTAGACATGGGATCTGTACTGTGTTCCCATCCCCTACCTTCCCTGTCACCAACCAGCAGAGTCTACATGCCAACCAGTCTCCTATGGGGTCCTCCTACCCTCCCTTGTCACCTGTTCAGAACATCTGAAATGATCTTGGGAAAACAAGCATCTTGAGATCTGGTCACCCCGCTTGCCATCACCTTGTCCCAACACCCTGCTCACCCTTTTCTGCTGGTGGTCCCCAAGTGACCCTGGCCCTGGATCTGAGCCCTGCATGTTTTTTCCTCTGGCTGGATCACACCCTTCCCTTTATCTCCATCCCATCTAGGTCTGCTGGCTTGTCTCTTACCAGCCAAGGGTGTCTAACCTTTTGACACTGCCATCTACAAAGTTCACACTTGAGAACCATGTAATAGATGAACAGAAAGAAAAATGTTAAAGAACAAAACCTCATAATGTTTGATATAAGTTTATGATTTGTGTGCTGGGCTGCATTCATAGCTATCATGGGATATAGGCAGCTGGCAGACCACACACAGGCTAAACATTCCTGAACCCTTTCCTAATCCTCCACCTTGCCTCAATGGTACTGAGTATCTTTTCTAATTAGCTATTTGTTTGAAGGCTTGCTTTGTTTTCACGTGTGCCTTGACAGCTGGCATAACCCCCATGAGGGCCGGAATCTGCTCAGTTCGATTCACTGTCCTTGGCTCTGGAACCAATGCAGTACCTGGAGCCCAGGAGGCATTAGGACAGCAGGCTGCCCAGACGAAATGCCATGCCCACACCCTGCCTAGCTCTGAGAGAGGAGGAAGAAGGTGAAGCCATCCCATGGATGGAGAAAACCTACCTTGTTTGTCCCCTCTGTTGTGAGGTCTCTGGGAAAACTGTGGAGAGAAACAAGTAGCTTTAGCACTTGTCTGAGCGGATGGAATGAGACATGCATAGGAAAGGCTGAGCTGGGGTAGGAAGAGCTAGCACTCGAGAGCATAGTGAGCTCAAGGTTAGCCTAGGCTACAGAGCAAGTTCGAAGCCAGCCTGGGCTAAGCAACCTTGTCTCAAAAATTCCCCACACTCCTAAATAGAGCAAAGCTTTGGAAACACTAGACATCACAGCCACCACTCCCATGGGCCCAAGTTCCTTGAGGAATGAGAATCCTGGGAGAAGTAGGCAGCTTCCCATCTGCCTACCAGCCATGCAAAATGGCCTCCTGAGAGCTCTCCACCTTGATAGGACCCAGTGCTTCAGGAATCCCACAGTGAGGGGAGAATGAAGGAAGGGCCTCTGAGATGTGACTCCAGGTCACCCAATCCTGGAGAGGGTGAGACAATGCACTGGAGATCCCCAGGGGTAACTTTCAGGGACAGCTCAGTCCAACCCATGTTTTCATGAAAAAAATATAAGCTCAGGCTGCCAAACTATGGACTTTTAAGAAAGAACTAGAAATTTAGGTGTATGTTTTTTTCACACACGGAGGAAGAGGAGAACATCATGTGCCCTTTGTCTATTGCTCGTCCACATACTTCCTTGAGATGGAATCTCTCTGAACCAGGAGCTGTGGTTGTCACACACCCCGGTGATTCTCTGGTCTCTTGTCCCCACAGGACTGGGGTTGCATACATATGTATGTGGCCAAACCCAGCTATTTATGTTGACACTGAGGGATTGAACTCTGGTGGTCCCTCCCGGGTCCTCATGCTTGTGGCCAGCACTCTTACCCACTCAGCCATCTCTCCAGCCCAGAAATCTAGCTTTTTAATGGGAAATCTAATGTCTTATTAAAATTTTAAAAATTAGAACACTAAGCTAGCTGTGGTGGCATACATCTTTAATCCCAGTACTTGGGAGGCAGACGTAGGAGGATCACTATGAGTTCAAGGTCAGTCTGGGACTGCAGGGTGAGTTCCAGGTCAGGAGACCCTGCCATGGAAAAAAAACACCAAAAAAAAAAAAAAAACCCCAACAATAAAAAATAAACACTATGCAGATGAAAGGAAGGAAACCATGGGAAAGAGAAAGAAGGAAGGCACTGAGGGGTGTATTTGGCCAGAGATCATGGGCCACCAGGCAGAGACGTCTGATGGGGACCACAGATGATATTACATTATTGGCAACTGAGCAGTTACTTGGCCACTGTGCCTGATTTTATGGCTTCCGGGACTCTTGCACAAATTATTTCCTGGGGTCCTTATTGGGATGGGGTCAGGAGTCCCATTTTCAGATGTAGTACTAGTCACCCCAAAGGGAGGTAAGCAAAACTGCTAAGGGGAGAGGATGAGGGAGAGCTCACGCTCACATCCTGTGAAGGAGGGGATCATGGCATGGTGATGCCAGGCTCTTAGAGCTGATGTCGTAGTAGAGGGTGGGAAGGAATTGGCTTCCAGAAACCACCCAGGGGTCCCCTGCCCAGACCCTGCTGAGCTGGTGACGCTTTCCCCGATCCGAGAACTGGCGATCCACTTGGTCTTGTCCACAGTGGTACGTGCATGGGGCAGCCTCCCGACGTCCTTCACCGTTAGCATGAGGTGCTGGGATGACTTGAGAAGCTTCACTGCTTCGTCATGCAGGACACTGAGAAAGCTCCGCCCGTTCACTTCCAGAATCTGGTCTCCAACCTGCCAAGACCCATACAGTCACCTGGGCTGCTGAAACCTCATGAAAGCTGATTACTGCTGGGGCCTTCATAGCCCTCATCCAGGTTCTCCTCTGGCTAGCCTATGCTGAAGTCATTTTGGTTCAGAGGCTGCAGAGAAGCCTGAAGGCCCCAACCCTGAGCCCTGCTCCTGTCGCTAGAAAGAGTCACCTTGCTGAAGATGCAATGACTCTGAGTGTGGGTCTACTACATCATTCCCCAAAGTCCCACCCACAGCCACGGTTGCTTTGTTTTCTTAAGTACCCCTCTGTGGCTCTAGTTTTTTTTTAATTTAATATTTATTGTCCATAATGAGTTACATTATTTAGTGGGCAAACCATGCGCTGTTATCCCGACTTCCCCAATTCCCCCCCTCCCCATCCCTGATCAGTTGTATATCCTCCTCCGTGGGCTGTCTGTATTAGTCCTTGTGGCAAGGGATCCTGTATATCTTAGTACTCATCCCGGTCTTCCTGGCCCAAGTCAGTTGTTACTGATGGGTGCTATGCCTCTGGACCGTCTCCCCCACCACGGCTCTCACAATCTTTGCGCCCCCTCTTCCGCTCAGTTCCCTGAGTCGTGCAACACAGTTTATTTCATCTGGGTCGTTCAATTAAAGGCACTTGTGTCTGGGACTTTTGTAAGCCAAACTCTTGGTTCAGCAGGAAGGGAGAAAGGACAGGCCACAGTCAGGAGGCTGGGTGAGCAGCCAGATAAAATGCAGGAAGCCCAGTGAAAAGCAAACTTCAGATAAATAGCACATACTTGAAAATGAATTCATGTCCAATATTCCAGGGACACGCAATACTCTCAAGAGCACTCCTTGCTGCCTGAACCTCAGATCAGCAGGGCCTCCTGATTCTTACTGTCTAAGTCTGGCAGCTTTGAGGGAGGGTGCCAGTCACCTGCAGGGGCAGTGGCTGGGGGGGGCACTGACAGAATGCTGATTCCCAACATCAGTCACTTTCCTTCACTTGGACAAACAATGTCCATTAGTGGCCTAGCACATTGCAGATCCCAGCCCCACCCTGAGCATCACTGCTGAGGGTGGAACCTTAGGATTACTGAGCTGGGCACATTTACCCCTTGGGCCTGCAGAATAAGCCCAGCCCTGTGGGATGAGGCATGGGTGACAAGGTTCCCGAGGGTCCAGGTCTGACTGGGGGATGTCCCTGCACCCTTAGTGCATCCCTTCCCCAGCTGGTCTCTTCTTTCTCCATGACATGGCGGCTGAGTGCTCATGGGTTAGCACTGGGGCCTCGGCGTGGCCCTCCTCAGCATTCACCCAGTCGAGTCTCTTCATGGTCTACGTCCTGTCCTCCACTTATAGGCTTCCCAGGGCCCTGCAGCCACTCACTGAGGCTCTAGTGCACAGACCATTTTCAAGCGATGTCCACTCAGCATGCCATGTGGGCTGGGAACTCCTGTTCCTTTACAGTAGCCCCACTTTAGATGATAGGGAGCTGTGACACGGTAGCTGACTGTCTGGCACAGCTCTCCAGTACACCTCAAATCTCAGTAACCTCATCTATGAGATGGGTGTGGTACTCTAGCAAGTCCCAGGTTCCCAGTGGGAACACTGCACTGGGAGACAGACCTGAGAGGCTCACCACTCACTGTGCTTCCCTTCCAAGGGGAGGAGACAGGCTCAGAGATGTCAGAGACTTGCTCAGTCACCCAGCATGTGAATAAATGAGCAGCACTGAGCCCACCCTGTTCAGCTCTCCCAGAGCCTCTCGCTACCCTTCTCCAGCACAGGGTGGGCAGCAGGAAAGGCTGAGCCAGTGACGAGGGGATGGAAAACTCGGACTTCCATCTTCTCCTTGCCTCTGGTTTGTTCTGTGGAAGTCAAGGGGATATGTGCATATGTTGATCTCACTCTTTCCCAAAGAAAACCCTTAGAGAGCTCTGGTCATGTGTGATATTTCCTTACCAGCTCTGCGTGAAGTGACCTGTGGTAAACAGGGTGGGAAACAAAGAGACAAAGATGTGACATTTGTCAGGGCCTTCCCTGGGGTCTCCTACAGATGGGGAGACTAAGGCCCAGCAAGGACATGTGGTAGTCACAGAAAAGCCCCACCCTGGGGCTAACCAGGGGCACTCTCACCTCTGGGCCCGGGACATGAGGGAGCAAGGACAGACAGGTGTGCAGTGTGATGGAGTGTCTAACACTTCTCAGCTTACTGCGGGAGCTGATGGAAGGACGGGGAAGGACAAGAAGGTGGCTTTATTTCATTTGTCATCATGGCCACCAGTGATGGAGGAGGGGAGCTCTTCTGGATCACGGGAATATCTTCATTTTAAGACGCAGCAAAGCCTGCTCCATTATTCCCAGCCCACTGAGAGACAAGTTCACATTCTGACAGTCAGAGAGAGAAATGTAGGCAAGGAAGAGTCACCAATTCCTCTTGAACTTGGCCACCTAGGAGGCAGAAGCCCACATCTTACAGTGTTAGGCAGACATGAGAGCCTGAGGAACCAAGACCCTTCGAGCAGCAAAGGGCTCAGCAGGCTTCAGAGGCCCAAGGAAGATTTTTCTGGGGCTTAGAACCTTGACCTGTGATAAGACTACCGCTGCCAGTGGATCATCCAGACTGGGAGAGGCCATTAGGCTTGTGCTTCTGAGGCCAGCCCCACAGTATCTAACTCCATCTGCCACTTCCGCTTTGTGGAACTCTGGGTGATTACTTCCCTTCTCAGTTACCACTTCGGGAACACTGGGAAAATATCAAGTTCCTACTCACGGGTGAGTTAGTACACTTGCCACTGTATCCCCCATACCTCAAACAGCACATGGTAGGTACTCAGAAAATACTTACTGAATGGATGCTCATAAAGCACATGATACCATAAGTGCTTAATACATGTTAGCTGCAGCTTTGAAAACTTGTTTATTGGTGACACCCTCTCCAGTCACTCACCAACTAAATCTTGCCACTGTGCCCTCAGAGTGCCTCCTGCTTCACCTCTTCTGCCTCATCTCCGCTGACCTCCACACAGAACACACCCTAAAGCTTCCCTTGTCACCCCATGTTTCAAATGACAAGGCTGAGGCTCAGGAGTGATAAGAGCTGAGATGTGGCCTTTGTGCCACTGACTGGCAAAGTCCCTCTTCAATCCAGTATTGGCCCCTCCTCTAAGAAAAGACATGCCAGGGATTACAGGCATGATCACTACATGCCTGTAATCCCAGCACACAGGAAGCTGAGGCAGGAGGATCACAAGTTTCAGGCCAGCAAGGATGTTACAGTTATGTCCTGTTGTGGGACAAAAACACTGGACCAGTAGCAGCCTATGGGAGGAAAGGGTTTATTTCAGGGTTAAAGATTTGGCAGGGAAGGTTTAGCATGGTGGGGAAAGCACATACTTATCTGCATGGAAATGGTCTAAGTACTGGGCTTAGAACTGGGCTAAAAAAGCCTCAAGGCCCACATCCAGTGACTAAACCTCTTCCAGCAAGGCTCCACCTCCAAAAGTGCAACCAGCTGGAGATCGAGTATGAGGGTCTCACTGTGGGCACAAAGAACCTGACCAAAAGGCAGCTTGGTGGGAAAGGGTTTATTCTGGCTTATGGCCTTGAGGGTAAATTCCATGATGGCAGGGAAAACTATAGCATGAGCAGAGGCTGGACATCACCTCCTGGTCAATATCAGGTGGACAATCTGGCAAGGGGACACTGGCTATAATACCCATAGTCCACCCCCAATAGCAACCTCCAACAAGGTTCCAATTCCAAAACTGCCATCAGCTGGAGGTCAGGCATTCAGAACACATAGGTTTATGGGGACACCAGGATCAAACCACCACAATCACAAACACATGACGCCATGAGGGAAACTACATTTAAACTACCACACAGGACTACCTGGTGAAACACTGTTACAACCAACCAACCCAGCCTGTCTTTCCTTCCTGGACCCTGCTTAACCCTGAGCTTCATACCATGTACACAGTAGGCGCTCTATTCATGCTGATAATGGGATATGAAGACAGAGCAGCAAGACCTTGCAGCAGAATGGTAATGGCCCCTCACCAGAGACCATCAGAAAAGAGCAGCCAAGAACTCTCTCCTCGTGCTAAGCAGGGCAATGGGACCTGTTCTCTTGGGACATGCCAGAAAAGGACTCAAGGCTGCCAGTCTGTTTCAGGCCCTTATTCCTCCCATGGTACTGCTGAATACCAAGGCACCACCAAACCCACTGAACCGGACCCATTTGAGGCCCTGAGGATTGCATCATCGCCAAGACAGCACTCATGTTCCATTATGGAGCTTTATTGCAATTATGAATCTTTAATAGTATTCCATGTCAGGTATAAAACTTTAATGGGCTTTTTCTCCCCTTTGGTACAAGTGAATAATGCAGTTTTAATGAGACAACATTAGTTTGTCCCAACAGTTCAGAAGTCATCCTTGCCCGTATTTAACCCATATTTAAAGAAATAATGACAAGATCAAGGTCAATGCGAGCCTGGGGGTGGGGTAAAGTCTGGGCTGGAGGAACGAGTCACAGGAGGCTCTGTGCTTCAGAGCTCTGGCAATGCAGGACCCTGAAAGGCAGTGGGTGTCCTGCGAAGCCATGCAGGCTGAATTCCAGCCCAGGGCCCCTGACTCCTTTTGGAAACCTTGGCAGATCTACCGTCAGGACAAGGACATCCCTCCACGAAGGGCTGATCTAACCTGTCAGTCAGACTGTCAATGGAAAACCTGAGGTCAGGCCATGGAAACCTGTCCGTGGTCAGACTGAATCAAGGTCAGAGCTAGGTCCCCAGAGGTCAATTCTGAGCATTTCCTATAGGAAAATCTGGCTTCCAGAGCAAAATTACTGGTGAAGAACATGGAGACTAACATCTTTGGACTTCTAAGTGCTCAGCGTAGGCCACCTCTTCCATTTAGCTCTGAACTTAATTAGGCTCACTGAGGCGAAGTCACGAGTCCAAGGACACACAGCATGCCAGTGGCTGAGCAGGCTGTCTGTCTCCAGCCCACATTTCTGTTCTAACCCCAGTAGAATATCCACCTACTTAGCATTTCAACTCAGATGACCTGATGCCATCTAAACCTTAGTGAGCCACAGAACTGCCAGGGATAATGAAATAAATGTTCTATATCTACACTGGCCTAGAATTACATTAACATTGAAATTAATTAAAACAAAATCAAATGAAAGCTACTTTCCTAGCACAGCAGCTCCATTCCCATGGCTTCCCACGACTCATGGCTTTTGGACTGAACCTGCAGCCTTTACCCCAAACCTAGTCATGGACGCTTCCCACTTCAAGACTTTGCACATGCTGGTCCTCTGCCCAAACACTCTTGCATCCAGGCACTGGAAGCACGCCTGTCCTGATGGCACTGTCTGTGAAGTAGGACTCTGACCCCCTTTGAGGGTCACCCAAGGTAACTCAGAGTTCAAAGTCAATGTGTTGTACCTGTGGAGTGTCCCTACCCAGTGATGAGTGAATAACTGGTTACATGAACAGAGAAGTAGTGAGCCAGCTAGGCTCCAGCCCCAAGTTCCTGCAAGTGGGCAGGACATGTTTTCTGGTTAGGTAAAGGCCATGTTTGGAAAGACCAGGCACATGGGAGGTGGGACTTGTTCCAGTTCCAAAAAGAAAGTAGGAAAGAGAGGCTTTTTCACTCACATTGATGACAGAGAGGTAAAAGCACAAAACACAAACTGCAATATTTTCCTTTCTAGGATCATAGGACCCGGCAACTGTGTGCATTTATACAGCCCCTCGTTTTATAAGACTGGAGTGAGGGGAGGGAGGGAGTAGCCACAGGCCTTGGCCTCCCACTCCACTTGGGTAAGGCTGGACCAGAAGCCAGTCTGCTGGCTGCTTCAAGCTCAAGTCCATGGCCTTCATAGACATAAACAGTAACCCATTGGGAGATTCAATAGGAGGAGCCCCATTTTTAAGCGCAACAGAAGGCTAGAGATAAAGGTCTGTGGTAGAGTGTTTGCCTTGTCATGACAACAGAGACAAAATCCTGAGGAACAGACAAGAATGTGCAACTCCAGAAGGACTCAAGACAGAGGCCCAGACTTGATCTTGGACGCCTTAGCCTCCCAGTGAAAATGCCAGAAAGTCTTCACCAGAGGAATCCGCATAAAAGTTCATAGGGAAAAAGAAAACTGTACATGGAGGAGCCTTCACTATGTACCCTGGGGCATCCTCTCTGGGTTGGGGAGGAGCCTTCACTATGTACCCTGGGGCATCCTCTCTGGGTTGGGGAGGAGCCTTCACTATGTACCCTGGGGCATCCTCTCTGGGTAGTGGAGGAGCCTTCACTATGTACCCTGGGGCATCCTCTCTGGGTTGGGGAGGAGCCTTGGGGTACCAGTGCAGTCTGTTTCAGATAAAGAAAGAGAAGAATACCAGAGTTCCCAGCAGTCTCAGCAGACAGAACTCCTTGTTTTCTTGGTCTGGTGTGACACAGTAGACACACATCAATGCGCTGGATCCCCATGACAAGGCACAGACACCCTGTCCCAAAAAGGTTGTAGGAAAGCATGTACATCACCAAGGAAAAGGGTAAATCTGAAAAAGCTCCCTACTGAATGGTTTCAATTCTATGATGGTGTGGACCAGAGAAGATGGAGACAGCACTCAGATCAGGATGGAATAGTGGGAGGGAGGGAACGTAGAACAGGTTTTCAGAAGGTTAAGCTTACTCAGTGTGCCACTGTAATGTTGGCTGTGACAGTGCCAGGGCCTCTCACTATTGCAAACAAACTTCAGACACACATGCTACTTTGTGTATCTGACTATGCATGGGTCTCAGGGAATCAAACCAGGCTGGCAGGCCTTGCAAGCAAGTGATTTTAATCATTGAGCCATCTCCCTAGCCCTAAATTATGGACTTTGTCAATAATGTCATTGGGGAGATGGCTCAGTGGGTAAATTATTTTCTTGCAAACATGATGACCTGGGTTTGGAACCTCAGAACCCATGTACAAGCTGGGTGTGGTAATGTGCGCCTATTGTCCTAATGATGGGGAGGTAGAGACAAAAGGATCCTTGGGACTTGGTGGCCAGCTTAGTTTAGCCAAGTAGGTGAGCTCTGGGTTCAGAGAGAGATTCTTTCTCAAAATATAAGGTGGAGAAGTGTTGCAGTCAACATTCTAGTTGCTGTGCAGAAAGAACCCAAACAAAAGCGGCTTGTGGAGGAATGGGTTTATTTGGCTTATGGACTTGAGGGGAGACTCCATCCTGGCAGGGAAAATGATGGCATGAGCAGAGGGGTGGACATTGTCTGCACTGCAAACAATGGCAGGAAGGTGTGCCAAACACTGGCAAGGGGAAGCTGGCTTATAACCCCCATAAGTCCGCCCCCAACAATGCAGCTCCAGAGAGGTTCTAATTTCCAACTGCCATCAGCAGGGGATTGATCACTCAGAACACATTTGTTTGTGGGGGACACCTGGATCAAACCATGACAAGAAGTAACTGAGGGGAACTTCCAACATTGACCTCTGGCCCCCACAGACAAGCACACAATGGTGTACATGCACTTGCATGCACATGTGCTTGCACACACACACAAACACACACACACACACAAATGCATATACAAAAAACAATGTTATCAGTATTGGCTTATTTGCTGTAACAAATGTACCTTTTGTGCACTGGTCCAAGAGGTTACTAGTATTTCTAGAGTGTGGCTTAAAGGTAGAGCACATGAATGGGCAATGTGAGGCCTGGGACCCATCCCCAGCATCAAAAATAAAACATAAAATAGATACAATAGTATAAAAAAAATAACAGAAATCTTCATGGATGGCTGGGGAAGGGCACTGAGTGGGAACTCTCCACTGTCTGCTCAAACTTTTCTAAAGATAAAACTGCTCTAAATATGTGTTAATTATTAAACTAAACTAATTTTATTAGTTATAAATCATTTAAAAGTATAAATAAGCCAGGCATGGTGGAACATGCCCTTAAACCAGCACTTGTGAGGCTGAGGTAGGAGAATCTCTAAGTTTGAGACCAGTCTGGTACTACAGGATTTACAAGTCAGTCTGGGCTGATTCAAAACACCCAAAAAGTAATAAAATATTTATCTTTGCAGTGCATATGTATGTGTTTTGTGTGTGTGTGTGTGTGTGTGTGTGTGTGTGTGTGTGTGTGTGTGTGTGGAGGCCAGAGGTCAACACTGGGTGTCTTCCTCAGTCACTCTCCACCTCATTCTTTGAGGAAGGTTCTCTCACTGAACCAGGAACTCACTAATTCAGCTAGGACAGCTAGTCAGCAAGCCTCAAGGACCCTTTGTTTTTGTCTCCCCTGGACCTGAACTACAAGTAGATGCTTCCCTGCCCGGCTTTTACATGGGTGCTGGGGATTCAAACTTGGGGCCTCATGCCGGCACAGCACTTTATTAACTGAGCCATTCTTCAGCCATCAAATAATATTATTTTAAAATACAATTTAAAAAATTACTTTAGTTATTTAAATAATATTTTTCTCTGTTGTGCTGGTAATTGGACCCAGGTGTTTACACATACCAGGCAAGCATTCTGACACTGAGATATTTCTCCAGCCCTTTTCGCTTTGATTTTGAGACAGGTTCTGACATGCAGGCTGGACATAAACTCACTCTGCAGTTAGGATTATAAACCTTGCTTCCCAGCTTGACATGCTTTAATTTTTTTACTTGAAAAACGAGCTGGAAAAATAAAAATGCAAACACTTCTCAGAAGAGCTAGGAAAATGTCACTCCCCTCTCTTCTGTGGTTGCACTGGGTGGGTGGTCTGACTTGGAGGAGACGGGCAAGGACATCTAGAACTGCAGCACATGACAGAGGTGGCATTACAAATCACTGTAGTGGAGAAACACTTTGTACTGTGATGCAGTACCATGACAATGATAGCCACGAAGGAAATGATAAAATATTTCACACCCTCCATAAGAATGCATGTGGAACAGACCAGAAATCTATGGGGGGGAAGTATTTACAATATTATGAGGGCTGAGGCTCAGTTATAGTGCTTGCCTAGCACCACTAAGATTCTTGGTTCAATGTTTGACACCATAAAACAAACACAAGAAAAGTCTTACAGAAAAAAAAATAGATAAAATCATCTATACTTCAACCATAAAGAGATATTTTCTAACCAGAACTTGGATTCAGCAAAAGAAAGCTTGAAGAAAAAATAAAACCCTTACACGTTGAAAAAGACTACACAAAGTCTGGAGAAAATGACAACCGTCATGTGGCAGATGGGATGTCTGTGACCCACTTCCTTTCCTCCAGTTTGTATTCCTATGTGGTGGTCTAAATTGATTGTCAACTTGACAGAACTTAAATCACCAGTGAGGAACTAGGTTAGCCTCTGGGTTTTCCTGGGAGGGATTATACTGACTAGGTGAATGGAGGTAGGGAGACCCATCATCACCATGGGCCAGGGCACTGGCTGTACTAAAGGAAGGGGCTGGCTGAGCACCAGCATTCATCACTTGGATGTGGCTCCTCACTGTTGGAATGAATGTGACCAGCTCTTGCCACCATGCCTTCTCTGACATGACGGACCATGTAAGCTGAGAAAAACCCTTATCCTTCCATACACTGCTTCTGGTCAGGAACTTTGCCCAGCAACAAGAAAGTAATTGATGGGTCATATTAGCTACTTTTCTTGTTGTGACCAAATACCTTACAAGAAGCTACTTAAGGGAGAATGGGTTTATTTTGGCATCCCATCATGGTGGCCACTAGAGAAAATGAATGTTTGCTATTTAAGCCACTCTGTCTATAGTGCTCAGTCTCCTGAGCTGCCTAGACACAACCAGAGAACAATGTATATCACAGGTAAGCTACAAGAATTTCCTAAATTTTAGGTTGAAAAGATATGAATAAATTACAAAAAAGGACAAAAATGACTGTTATAGTCAGCCACATGCTGCTGGGATGAAATCTCCAAACCAGGCACAGTTTATGGGAGGAAAGGATTTATTGAAGCTACAGATCCAGGGGAAGTTCTGTAATAGTGAAAGAGGCTGTTCCCCTTTAACAGTTCCAAGTAGGGATAGAAATCCATCACCAGTACCACACCAACAACAAAACAGGCCGGGGGCCAAGGGAGAGAGATTTCCTTCCCCTTTATATAGCCTTAGGGTGGGGTCTTGCAAACCTATCCCAGACTTCTTGGCTTCCTGAGTCTCTGGAATTTCCTTCCTGCACTTCCCACCAAGGAAGGGATGTTCATTTCTAGCTCCCCTGAGCCTCCTTACATCCTGCCCCTACTGAGAGGCTTCCTTCCAGTAAACATCATAGACCCACCCAAGATGACTAAAAAAGTCAAGTTGACAACAAAACTTAACTACCACAATGACCCTTAAGCATATGAAAAGATGTTCAACCTCACACATAGTAAGAAAATTGCTGAGTAGTATAACCGGAGGGAAAAAATGATATCAAAATAGAAGAGAGACTAGTTGTAAAGAAGGAATTTAGTGGAGGGGAAAGACAGGGTAGTAAGAAGGGATTAGGATGATGGTAGACTGTATTATAGAGGTTGTCAATGAAAGTTTTAAAAAATGACAAGATCTCTATGCACTGACACATGCTTTCTAGGATAGCACATTAATAAAGAGCTAAAGAATATCTATGGCATATAACATTTTATGTAAGAAATATAAGTACAGATAGACTTGTTTAGTTGGGCAAAATGAAGCAAGAGGAAGAAATCAGAGACTTATTTAGTTCCTTGTGAGGAGTGTGGGAACAGATACGAAGGGACATTGGGAAGAAGTTGAGGCAGGCAAGCATAGAGAACAGCTGGGTTACTTGGTTCGAGCAGTAAGCAGCCCCCATTCCTAACAATGCAGCCCCACCTCCCTCAGGCTACCATATACCTTTCATAAACAATGGAAATAAATTGCTGCCTTAGCAACCCCTTGGTAACACCCTGCTTCTATTCAAAACATGTTCTGAGATCCAGCTGGGATTGAGAGACCGTGTTTGTGCTGCATGTGCAGTAAGGCAAACTGTATCCTCCAGTGACCTTTTAGGGAGAATCCCCTGTTTATCTTCTTATAACTATGCATGATTACACACACACACACACACACACACACACACACACACACATATGATTAAAACCAGATGCATCATGGAAAGGGACACGCACAGCAGATAAATGCTTATGTAACTCAAGGCTGTCAATCAAAGCAGTGAACCACCCAAACTACCCCCACAGTAACCAGCACTTTCTCCTACATCACATAAAAAGAAGTTCCAAACAGTAACCACTGCTCTTGGGCCATCTAGCTCAAGGAGCCCCGCCTCTCTCAGCAGTGCATCTTGCTCAGTGTGGAGTAACACTCCTTGCTGCTTACTTTCTGTGCTCATCTTTCTGGTCCTTTGAATAACATAACAAGAACCTAGAAACACCCAGACAGAGACCACGAGTCACAAAATGACACACTGAGCATACCTGCTCATAGTTTTTATGTCTTAGTTACTCGGTGTGATGGCTAATCTTTAAAATATTTTTAAAATTTATTTGCAAGCACTGAGAGATAGAGAATGGGCCCACTAGGGCCTCCAGCCACTGTAAACTCCAGATGCCTGCATCACTGTGCATCTGGCTTTACATGGGTACTGGGAAATTGAACCAGGGTCATTAGGCTTTGCAGGTAAGTGCCTTAACTGCTGAGCCTCCTCTCCAGCTCTCAATGACTAATCTTTATTGTCAACTTGATTGAGTCAAGATTTATCCATGTAAGAGACACACCTCTGAGGAGGTCTGAGAGGGCATTTTTCACTCAATGCAGAGTAACAACCACTATACATGCCTGGTGATTGTGAGGGATTTTCAGTAAGGATTAATTGAGGGAGGAAGACCCTCCCTCAGAGCAAGCAGTCCTTCTGCCCAAGCAGCCCAGATCCAAGGAAAAAGAAGTGCTTTCACCTTCCCACTGTTGTCCCTTGAGGGTGAGTGTGTCTACCCTGTTGCTTCCATCCTCTGCTGACACTAGACCCTAGCTTTTTTGGCCTTCTAATGTAGACCAAAGAGCAGCAGCTCTCCAGGAATTCTCTCGGCTTTTCGAACCAGATTGGGACTGCTGAGGCCTCCAGCCTCATGAACTGAGCAGGCACAGGGCTCTTGGCCTCTCCAGCATGCACAAGCCATTGTTGGACTACCCAGCTTGTATTATGTAAGCCAGTCTGATAAATCCCTTTATAATATTGGTTCTGTTCCACTAGGGAACCTCAATGAATATAAAACACTCAGGAAGTAATAATCCATCAACAAAGACAGAAACGAGGCTCTATGAATACAAACAGAAACTAATGAACCTGTTTCAGAGGGAAAGGGAATAGCTGAAATATCAGAGCACTTGGCCTGTGAAAAACTCAGTTTAAAGACAAAACAAATAAAAATCATAGCTGGAAGGCTTGCTTCACACAGGAGTGTGTGTGTACCAGGGCTCATGCCATTTGGGTGCTTAGGAAAACTGGATAAATAAGTAAAGACATTAGAGGCAGGATCCTGGTATTTTACTATTGAAGAAATGGGAGAAGGTAGGAAGGACTCTAGGTAGCACAGAAGGGAAGGCATCTGTGTGAATCTGTAGGTGTACACGAACAGACAGATACTAAAATATATACATGTCACATGTGCATATGTGTCCATATACACATGGGCAGAATATGGATGCATGAGTCCATATATGTGTTTTGTGTATGCCTAGAGTATTACTTTTGTGTCAGTGTGACCAAAATCCCTGACAGAAACCAGTTAAGGAAGGAAAGGTTTATTTCAGCTCATAGTTCCAGGGGATGTCAGTCCATCATTTTTGGGAAGGCATGATGGAATGGCTCTATCCATGGCGGTGGAGTATGAGGTGGTGGCTGTTCACATGATGGAGGACCAGGAAGCAGACAGCAGCCAGAAACAAGGGTTGGATCACCTCCAAAAGTCCATCCCTTGTGACCTACTTCTACCAGGCAGGCCCCAACCTCCTAAAAGTTCCACAGCCTGACCAAAATGACATGGCCATCTGGAGAACAAGTACTGCAAACATACGCCTGGGGCTGTAGCTCAGATTGAAATCACAGCATGTAAAATACAGGCCTCCATCCTTCCTTGTTTTGTCCATCAAAAGCCTTTAAGGAATGACAACAGCCGGTACCCACGAGTACATCTAGCCCACAGATCTAATTTCTGATACTGCTCTCTAGCAAGAAAAACCAGGGCAACTGGGGAAAGGCTGATCCTAAGGCCCCGGGCAGGAAAAGTGTAAGGCGAGCTTGACCCATCTTCCTGAGCCAGAAAGTAGAGAAGTGCCCAAAGAACGACAAATGCCTGTCAAAAGGACACATGCTTATGTATCCCTTTATCCACTGAGCCATCTCCCTAGCCATGTGTTTTTAAAATCTTTGCAAAATGACTGAATCAAAAAGCTAGCAGGTAAGACAATATTTACAGAGTCTTAATGTATCACTCACAAACCAGTTACTTTCAGGGACAGATTTCAGAGTGCAGAAACTGGGCAGGTTTTACTTATCCAAGTGATCAGTTACCTACCTAATAGCAAGATGGGAGCCCATTTCCAGTAGTACCAACACTATGGCTAGGGTAGGGTCCCCAAAATACCCAGCCTGGCCCATCACAGGGAACATTAAACAGCCTAGACAGGCATAGTCTGAAAAACAAAGAGCTGGAGTCCTCAAGAAATATCAATGTCATGGAAAGATACAGAAAAGGTGAGAACTGCTCCAAATTAAACAAAACTCGACAGTTGTGAGAACAAATAGAACACGCGATCCTGGGTTGGCAAAGAATCGCTATGGAAGGCATTACTAGGATGGCCAGCAAATCTAAAGGAAGGGGGATCGGTGCAGCAGTATTCCCGTTGCTCAATCTCCTGCTTTAATCGCCATCTGATTATATAGAAAGAATGTCCTTGCACTTAGAAGAAGGAAATAGATTGAAGCATCTGGTAGTTTTGAATAAATGTCCCCCAATAGAATTTATTATAATTGTGTTTATTAAATTGTTAATTGTCTCCAGGCTTCTGGCTGGAGGAAGCGTCACTTTGGCCTAGCCTCCTGGGGACTGGCCCTTCCTAAATTGGATGCAAAATAGTAGGGATATGCAAAAGAAAAGCCTGAACCCCAGGTCTGGCAGTTCTGCATTTTTGTGAATTACAGTGTTACAGTGTGCTTGCTGGCTTCTGGGGCTTCTGTCTCTGCTTGGATCTGCAAAAGGGGGGCCAGTCTTTCCTTAACTTCCCCTGGATCCATTAATTTCAATAAATACTTTCCTCCCCAAAACTGCCAGGTTTGAAGATTCATCCCAGCGGCATGTGCCTAACTATGACAAAGCATTTATGAATAAAAGGGTGAGCTGCTCCAAGGTTCAGGGAGAGGTGAAAACAGGCAAGATGATAAGGTCTCTGTCGCAAAACATAAACCTTGGTGAGTGGAGGTGAAGGCGATTTAGGAGTTCTTTCAATATCCTTGCAATTTCTTTAAGGTTGACATTTCAAGGTAAAACACTTGAACAAAAGCCTTCCAGATTCAGTGTCTTTTAGAGCACAGGGCATATTTCCATTTCCAGGCTTGTTAGTCTGAAGAAGGACACAGGCCTTACAAATACATTTAAATCCCTCAACTGTTCCCAGGAAGAAAGCAATGCAGTCGGGCTTGCACCCAATGAGGGAGACTGAGAGGGAAGAACCGAGGGCCAGGGCTAAACACACGCTGGCCACCTTGTCTGCACTGTATGGGTATCCTATAGCTGCTGTGACAAACTCCGTGGCTTAAAACGGCATAAGTTTATTACTTTACAAATCCAGAGGTCAGAAGTCCATAGATCCTTAGGCTAAAAGCAAGACATTAGACCCTTGGGGCAACAAACTCCCTTGCTTGTTCCAAGTTTCTAGAGGCCACTCACATTGCTAGGTTGATGGTCCCTTTCCCCAGTTGGAGCTAGTGTCATTGCGAACCTGGATATCTCTCTCTAGTCCTCTTTCTGCTTCCCCCTCACTTATCTGAGTCCTTATGATTAAAAGGGGACCATCAAGTTAATCCAGGATCAGTCTGAAATCTAGCTTCCCCTTCATTCCCTTTGCCATACAACCAATCACATGCACAGGTTCTGGGGAATAGGATGTATATGTTTTTGGGGTCCATTATTTTATATATCATATCCATGGTGCTGAAAATTGAAGAGAGCTCATGGATAACCAAATAGAACTGAACACGAAGCCTCCCATCTCCACAGCTGGGTGAGGAAGGGTTAACAGGGCACCAGGAGCTTTGCAGCTGGAGTCTTACTTGGTGACAACTTGCTCAGGAGCAAATGACAAAATGGGGCAAAACTGCAGCTTTCCTTCTAGGAAGTCATCCACAGACATCATGATGGTTATGTAAGACTGAACCCTGTAAGAGGGATTCAGACGCCCTTCTAAGTTTCTGGGAACTTGAGGTCAGAGACAGAGGCCAAAGGAGAACATTGCTCATCTGTGTGTTTCCTTGACATGGAGTCTTTCATTCGTTCTGGAGCTTTCCATTTTCACAAGCTCCAGCCGTTCTCTGGTTTCTGCTCACCGATTAGGTTAGACCAGCTAGCTCTCGAGCCCCAGGAATCCCATTTCCACCTCTCCAGTGCAGGGATCTCAGGCATGCACCATTAGGACCAACTTTAAAAACTTTATTTTTATGAAAGGTCATACTCTTAACATCCCCTTGCCTCAGTTCCCCTTCTCTGAGGGTTATGGACACTCACTGTGGGGTCATGAAGACTTCAGTCATTCTTTGTGGGGGGACTGTGCCTTGGGGTATTCCTACCCACTCTGTGGCTCTTACAATCTTTTGACCCTCTTTTCTACAATGTTGCCTGAGTGATGGCGGGACTGTTAGCGGTCTGATTTAGTGTTGAGTTCTCTGTAGTCAGCTTTTTATGTGGGTTCTGGGGATCAAACTCAGGTCCTCATGCTTGTGAGGCAAGCACTTCACCCACCAAACCACCTTCCCAGCCTCCAAACTTAGATTTAATGCTATTTTAACATTCCCCATCTAATGTGATCTTCAGCTATGCTAAGAGGAATGGGAAGAAATACAGCCAACTGTGCTTAGGAGTTACCCCTGAGCTGTAAATTCCAGACAATTTCTCTTCCAAGTTCCTATTCACTTCCTGTGCTTCCCAAACTGTTTATGAAACCACATGGCCAAAGGTAAAAAGAAAAAAATAATCTAAACATACTTAGAGAATGTGGGGAGGCATGACCTAGCCCAAGCCATCATTTCCCTAGGTTTGAGTCTAGGGGAAGGAGGCCTGAGGTACACCAGTTCTGCCTCTAGCCTAGCTAGAGTCATCTTTATTCTAACCAAGAACAGCCTCTTAGCAATTGGGATAAATCACTCCTGTCTCCCCTGCAACCCCCCCCCCCATGAACACACACACACACACACACACACACACACACACACACACACACACACACACACAGGGCTCTGCAGCCTGCAGGCACAGATATAGGCTTGGAGGCAGTTTTAGCCTCTCTGGAACGTTCCTCCAAGGCTTGTGTCATTTGTTGGTCCTTTGAAAAAAAACTCATTTCAGTTAGAACCAGCTAAATGCTTGACTTCAAGGGAACAGTTAGGTAAATTATTATAATGCAGCCACAGAATGGAATATTATTATGCAACTATTACAAATTGTGCTGAGGAGTTTTAATTACTGAATGTAGTGAAATGCAAGTGGAAAATGCGGGGTGAGGCCCAGTCCATGCGTTTAATAATCAACCACACCAAAAATATACAAGACAGGCAGGGAGATGGCTCCTGAGCTTCTGAATGAATACAAGTCCAGTGTTCCCAGCTGCTGGGAGGTCTGGACTAGCTCCCTGAGCTGGAGCTGTTGGAGCCCTCCTGCCTCCCCTTTGGGTCCTTCAGTCCACTCAGCACCCCTGCTGGCTCTTCAGGGAGCTCTTCCTCCACTGTTTTGCATGTGCATTTCCAGGCCACACCCAACCACAGTACCACTCAGGGCCCAGCACAAAGATGCCCAGCAAGAAGTACCACACTGGGCTCAGCCTCTTCCTTGTGCCAGTAATGAGTCTCCTGACCTACACTGAAGGTCCCAGCAGAGCAGGGGAGTGTGACCATAAGAACTCACAATCAGTCAGCCTGGTTCAAGAATTGGCCCTGCCACTTTCTGGCAGTGTGACCTTGGAAAAGTCATTGAACTTCTCTGAGCCTCACATCAGTGCACAAGGACTAAGAGGTCTTAGCACAGGTTTGCTTTGGGGATTAAAGAAGCCAAGAAGGACAGAGCCTGGACACAATGGATACTGCATGTTCTCCAGGAACCCACAGTGTCATGTGACACTTGTTCTGACCCCAATGCAAGGACCTTCGTCCTCACCCAACCAGCAGATCCTGTAGCTCAGCTGTCTCCAGGGTCCTCAGCAGCACCTGCAGTGGCTTGAATGGCTGTCCCCTCCAAACTCATATTGAGCTTTCACTGCCATTGTAACAGTATTAGGAATTACATATACACCATGGAATTTTATTCAGCTGTAAAGAAAAATGAAATTATGTAATGTGTAGAAAATAGATGATTTTGGAAAACATTGTTAAGTGAGGTAATCAAGGCTCTGAAAGACCAACACTGTGTATTCTCTCTCAAACACAGAGCCTAGCTTCTAATTTTTTATATACCGTGTATTTATGTGGGTCAGTGCATAGAGACGTCAGGAAACCAGAAAAGGACCCATGAGAGGAGGAAATGAAAAGAGAGGCATGAAAACAGAGAGGGGTGGGAGGGGAACAGAACACAAGGGCGATGAAAGTGAGGGAGGGGTGCTAGAGGGGGAAGGCAGAGATGGAGAGAAGGGAACTCAAGGATGTATGAAAATGTCATCAGAAAACCTGCTACTTTGTTAACTAATTATGTTTATTTTTAATACAGATTTTTTTTTTTGTTTTTTCGAGGTAGGGTCTCGCTCTAGTCCAGGCTGACCTGGAATTCACTATGTAGTCTCAGGGTGGCCTTGAACTCATGGTTATCTTCCTACATCTGCTTCCAGATTGCTGGGACTAAAGACGTGCGCCACCACGCCTGGCTTTAATACAGAATTTAAATGAACAAAGCAAGCCTCCCAAGGTAGACTGTACTTCCCCAGATGGCTGCAGCAGCACCGTGGGTTGCACGTGCTCTCCTCCAGCTCTGTCCTGGTCATAACATGCGGGAGAATTGCTGGTATACCCCCAGAAGTCAAGTCTCACTCTGGTCTCTGACCGGTGACCCTATTCTGGAATTCATCTCTGCAGGTGTAGTTCAATCAAGCAACACAGGAGGTCACAGTGTTTCAGGGTTGACCTAACCTCAAGGTCTCCTATGAGAGAGGAGTGGGAGATGGTCACAGAGCTGTGTGGGTAGTGAGTGCCACATGAAGACAGAGACAAGGAGGTCCTGGGCCTCAGAGGAAGGAGGTTCTATTGATACCCTGTGCCAGACTGGAGGCTACTGTATCTAGTTTCTGTGATATAAAATGCCCGCCTGTGAGCACTGGTCAGGAGGACTCTAAGCCCTCACATGGGAAGGAGTCGGTCCTTCTGGTCACATGACAGCTCAGCATGAGAGCCCATGGGGGATACTATAGCCTTCTGAGCCAGACACAGAAAGAATGCATGCAGCCTCCACTGCCCTCCCTCCCAGGACCTACTCCCTGGAGTACCCGCTAAGCCACTATGCTTAGCCAAAGTCCCAGAAAAGAGGGCCGGGTGGAGAAGAGCCTTGGCCAGCGCTGACAGCCAGCATCACCCTTAATCATACACAAGGCATATTGAAACTCTGATGGCAGACTAGCACCCTCAAGACACAAGGCAACAAAACTGATGATCCCCATGCCCAGGTGCCAGGTCTTCCCACTGTGGCCCCAGGGACCAGCCACCCATCATGACCCATCTACTTCCTGACCCAGTATCTGTTCGCAGAGCCCTTAGTTCTGGATGGCTGTGCAGCCCCTATGACCACACACTTGTCATGATTCACACTGTGCACAGTTAGGGGCTCAAGTCACTACCTGATAGAGTGATCTGTCTCCCCAAGCCTTCCTGTAGCCTCAGCCCTCAGAGGCAATGAGGAGATCCACACTGGTAATGACCTCCTTTATGGAAGCAGATTCAGGCTGGCCTCGGAGTCAGCAAGCCAGATCCACTTTCCACGTGGAGGCCTTGAACTTGGCACAGTTACATTGAAGCAACCAGTGACCTTGTGAGTATCCCACTGACCCCAGGCCCTTGCTTAGCCACCTGGACATGATGGATTGAAAGAAAAGCTGCAAGCCAGCTGTGGCCAATGGTGGATGGAATGGCTTGTGGGATCAGTGCTCTCTCCTTTCCCTGTGGCAGGTGGGGTGGTTTGAATTAGGTATCCCCCGCAAACTCATGTGTTCTGAATACCTGGTCCTAGCTGATGGCAATTTTGGAACTGGAGCCTTGCAGGAGGAGGTGGGCTTATGAGTGTTATAACCAGCTTCCCCTTGCCAGAGTTTCGGCTCACTGTCATGCTTCAGTGTTCCACCTGTGGTGGCGGATGGCAGAGGTGATGCCCAGCCTCTGCTCATGCCATCCTTTCCCCTGCTATCATGGAGCTTCCCCTCGAGTCTGTAAGCCAAAATCAACACTTTTCTCCCATCAGCTGCTTTTGTTCCGGTGCTTTCTGCCAGCAACAATGACAGCAGTGGGGAATCTCTCAGTGGGGTTCAGCTCTAATTGGTCTCCCTGGACTGAGTCATTTTGGTGGTGGCCTGTCTGGGAATAGCTGCTGCCCTAGCCAGGGCTGCAAAGAGGTCAAGTGGGAGCACCTAGCACCTCGAGCACATACAATTCATTCAACACCTGATCAACGACCATTTCAAAACCCAGGTAAGGGGCTGAGGAGAGATGGTAGAGTGGGCATAGTACTTGCCATATAAGTATGAGGACCTGACTATGATGCCCAACCCTTGGTGGCACACACCTGTGGGGAGGCTGAGACAGAAGGCTCTCCGGGACTTGCTGGTTAACTAGTTTAGCTAAATCAGTAAGTGCTGGGTTCATCTCAAAAAGTTGAGTGGCAAACAATTGAGGAAGACCCCCAACGTCAAGCACCTGCACGAGCACCTGCACTCATCCATGTGCCTACACATAACAAGCATACACACATCTATGCACACTGTATACATGTACATACAAAGAGCAAATAGGTTAGGAGAGTATTACAAGGAAGGACTGTGAAAGGGACACAGCCCTATGGACTCAGCAGACACACGGTTTCTCAGGGAGAAATCACCTTTGGGTTCTTGGCAAACATGGCTGGCCATTATGGACACTGGTTACACAGGGGTGAGCCTGCCAGCAGGGTATGCATTTAACCACCATGTGATAGCATCTGCTGGGGGCCTACAGTGCCCAGCACAGCAGGTAGAGGGGTGGCTTCTCTTGTCTTCAGTTTCTCCCAAATACTACCTTCATGCTGACCTGCTGCATTAGTTATGAACTCCTAAGTCAGCTTAAAAGTCATTTAGAAGACTTTCTGACTAACACACTCTCTCATCTTAGCCAAAGAACAGAGGGAGCTTCCCTCTAAGGCCTATGACCTTCCAGTCCATAGGCTTCTTTTGCTTCTCAGTACCAGGTATGAATTTCCTCCACAGAGTAGGCCTCATCTCCAATCATAAAGCAGTCGATTGCCCCCCTAAGTGTGTTGATTTTGTAGCCAGATCCTGCCCTTGGTGGGTGGGGATGGGAGCCACTTCAACCCCACCTTAGCTCCCCCTCCTGCCCAGGGCTGACATTACTCAGTGGCTGAGTTACCACTGGGTATTTTTCTTGCAGAGCCACAAGGATACAATGCTTGTGCAGTGACACTGATGACAAGGTGTCAGTGTGCAAATGACAGATGACTTTCCGTTACAGAGAGTGGGTGTGGATTCAGAGAAATGAGACAAAGCCTTTCCCAATGACAGATGCCCTGTGGATTGGGCCTCAAGGCCTGCTCTGCCTGTTTGGAAGCTGCTCAAGCTCACAGAGGCTCGGGTTCTCCTCTGATAAAATGAGGACATGCCATCAGGCCTCCTCCTGGGCCTGCCTTGGGATGACTCTGATGATGCACCTGGAGGGGCAGGGCCTGCAGGGAGTGGCCACCGACAGGTCACTTTGGTGCCAATGTCATCAAGATGCCAGAAGTTGGGGAGCAGGGGCTGAGCCACACCACACAGAAGAAAGTCTGAGGTAGAGATGCCCATCATGTGCCTCTGCGAGGTGTGAACACAGCTGTCCAGAGGGGAAGACCCTGTCTCATGTCCTCCCTGGCCTGCCAAGAACTGCTTCACAAAGGCACCATGGTAAGAGCTTCTGGAATTAGCTGGAAAGGCATGAGGAGAGGGAGGGCAGGAACGAGATTTAAAGAACTAAGTACCCAGTCATCTCAGATCCAAACCCAGCTCCTCCACCTACTAGCTCTGTGACCCTGGGTGAGGTGCTTAACCTCTCTGGGTCTTGGGTTCCTTCTCTAACAGGGGGATGATGCTAGTGCTCCCTGCTGTGCAGACTCAGTACAGGTCCAGCACTCACCCCCACACTGGTCAATGCTGTGGGACTGTACATCTTAGAAAGTTAGAAGATGGCTCGGTCCTACTTGACAGTTTCTCCATCCTGGTCCCAGTTGTGATCACCACAGCCCCACGCAGCCCCTCTGGAGTGCTCCAGGCTTTTACTTCAGTGTATTTTGAGTGGCCATATGAACCTTCAGGTCCCAGACCCCAAAACAGAGTGTGTGGACATCAGCACCTGTTGCTGGGGTGCTGAAGGAAGGGACAGCCCGGTGACCAGCTGCTGAGCATGACAGGGCTCATTTCTTCCATCACACAAATCCAGGGTTGCCAGGCTAACAGGAAGGTTCTGGAGCTGCAAACCCCGCCATCCCAGCCTCACCGGTGTGCCTGAGTTTACTCGTCTTTCAGTGAAGGATAGCATGGCATCTGCCTGGGAGATTTTCCAGGGACACATTCACGTGGAACAGAAAAAGTGCTTAGCAGGGAGGGCACCCGGTCTAGACTTGCCTGTCAGTAGATGTGGGCTGACACTGTTGCTCTCACCAGCTGTCCCATCCTTGGGGTTCAGCAAGGATGGGAAAGGAAGGAACCTGGGGCCAGGAAATATCTCTTTTCCCCAACTAGGATCATTTCTACAACTGGAAGACAATAATGATTTCCAAACTATGGATGACACACACTGCTTGGGTGGATGGCTGCCAGTGTTCTCCACTGTGAGCTTCGTTTCCCTGTGGAATCACAGCACACTGGTGGAGATCTTGTAAAGCTACACAAAACCTTGGTTCTGCTAAACTTCTTCCCACTTTTTGGTTTCCTTTGGTTTCTTGCACCTGGCAGTGACAGCTGGAACTCCGTGGTTTAGTGAGACTTCTAGTCCTGTGTTCCTTCCCTCTTGTTTACTTGGGTATTTCTGTGATTCCACTAGTGCAGGCCAGGGCTCAGGAATACTGATGTCACTCTCCTTTGGCCTCTGGGTGCACCGTCAAGCCATCCCTGTTCACACTGAATATGCTCACTTACTTCCCCTTCTGCTTGCTTCTGCTGTACCTTAATAAAACATCAAAAGCTCTTCATCCTAGACCCGGTACCAGTCGCTCCTACCAAGAGCCCCAGTTCTTTTTACCTAGAGAATAGTATTCAGAAATCAAGATCTGGGTGCTGGGGTACTGTTTTAACTGGGGTGTCCCTGCCTCTAGCCCCTCCTAGTGGATAGGGTGAAGAACTATGTGAATGGAGCATTCTGTGTATTTCTGTTCCAGTGTGTGTGCACATCTTTCTGGAAATAAGTCTGTGTCAACAGAGCTGACGCTAACTCAGCCACATGGAGTTCATGCCGTCTGTCCCCTCTTTCCTGTAAACCTGGCTCCTATGATCTGCTATCCTGTTATGCTGAATTATTGGGGGGGGAGGAAATGAAGTAGTTCCAGAAGTCTCAATTCATGTTCGTTTGAGTAAAAAAAAAAAAAAATGCCAGGTGAACATGCTGGGGCTATTTTGGGAGGTTGTGGGAACTTTAGGAAGTGGAGCCTAGCTGGAGGAAGTGGGTCGCTGGAGTCATGTTTGGGGGGTTGTAGCTTGCCATGGCTCCTTCCTGTGCTCCCCTCTCTACTTCCTGTCCTCGTATGAGATGATGCAAGGGGCTCTGACACACGCTTCCACCTCACAACGTTCTGCCCAAGTGCCCAGAGCCAAGCGATCATGGACTGAACCTGTTAAACTGTGAGCCCAGGCTGGAGACATGGCTCAGTGGTTAAGGCATGTGGCTCCAGAGCCTAATGACCAGGGTTCAATTCCCCAGTACCCACATAAGCCAGATGCACAAAGTAGTGCATGTATCTGGAGTTCATTTGCAGTGGCTGGAGGCCCTGGTGTACCCATTCTCCCCCCCCCCATTTCCCTCTCCCTCTGTATCTCTGTACTTGAAAATAAATAAAATGTGAGAAAAAACCCACAAAAACAAAAAACTGTGAGCCCAAGTAAATCCTTCCTCCCTTAAGGTGTCCTCTTAGTATTCTGGTCATGGTGACAAAAAGGAACCAATACACAGAGTTTGTCAACACAAAACAGCTCTCACCTCAAAGGAATAAGACATCATTTATTCTGAGTCAAACATGAGTGACCAGGGCTAGGGAGCACAGATTCAGGTTGCCTTGAGTGATAGGTTCCCATGTGGAAGTGCTCACATGAACATTTATAGTCACACATTCAAAGACACTGCTAAATCCAGGCACTTTTCAAATACAGTGCTGGGACTATCAGGCGGACCTCACATGCTACCGAGCATGTTCTGAGCTGTGGGGTGGAGGAAACTAGTGGTCTGTTATGTTAGCACTGTCTGAATGTTTCACCTGACAGTTGAAGGATGTCAGATCAAATGCAGAGGTGGGCAAGGCATAGAGATAGTCCAACATTTCAACTCTCCACAATCTCAGAGTTCACTAGTCAGCCTTGCAGAATCTTTAACAGGGGTGGATTTCTCTGCCCTTCAGTCCACAAGTTCTTACCCTGCCAGCCAGTGTCAACACTTTACACTATGTAAGCCAGCTCTTCTCTTCCTCTTAGTGTGGCTATGGCAACCACTCGTAACACAGTAAGTACTGTGTCTTCGGTCCCTTCCCCCAACTCACAAGTATGTCCTGGCTGAGCTTTACCATCTTCTGTAAGGTGAAGTTCACCCTGGTGTACACTACTATGGCTCCCGACAAATGCACAGAACCAGTGCTCACTATAGTTCCCACGTAATGGTCCATTCTTCTGCCCACTGGAGAGGACTTGGTATGTTCTCAAGACAAGACCTTGGTTAGAAGTGAGATGTAAGATTTCCTGTGTGTGTGTGTGTGTGTGTGTGTGTGTGTGTGTGTGTGTGTGTGTGTGTGTGTGAAAGGACAACCTTGGGGTGTTGGTCCTTGCCTTCCATCCTGTTTGAGACAGGGTCTCTCTTACTATTTGCTGCTGTGACCACCAGACTAGCTGGCCTACATGCTTTGGAATTCTCCTGACGATGCCTCCCATTTGCTGTAGGCCCTCTGGGTTTATAGATACACGTGCTCTCTGCATCCAACTTCACATGGGTTCTGAGGACTCCCGCGCCAGTGTCAGACTTCCATAGCAAGTGTTTTTAACCACTGAGCAATCTTCTCAGCCCCTTTCTTTATATGAAACAGGGACTTGTCCTAAGTTTAAATGACAAACTCAGGATGCTCCTGCCTCAATCTCCCAAGTGCCAGGATTACAGGCATGCACCATACCATGCTTGGCAAGAAAATACCCATTTTTAAAAATTTTATTTATATATTTGAGCTGTTTCTTTTTAATAGATATCCTTCATTAATTAAGGAAATTCCCTTTGGTCTCTAGTTTGCTGAGAGTTTTTTCTTTTTTAAATCATTGATGGATATTGAATGTTGTTAAATGCCTTTTCCTGACCTCATGGTTTTTCTCCTTTAGTCCATTTATTGCATTAATTTTCAAATTTTGAACCAGCCTTGCATTCCTCAGAGGAAAGCCATTTGGCTGTGTGCTGGTATCTCTTTACAGGTTGGTGGGTTGGCGAGTATTCTGTTGAGAATGGGTGCATCTATGCTCATGAAGAATAATGGTTTGCCTTCTTTGCTGGTACTGTTTTCTGGGTCTCAGTATTATATAACGTTGGCCTCAAAAATGAGTTGGGAAGCATTCCTTCATCTATTTTCATTAAGAGACTATTCAAATTTCTTCCTTAACTACTTGGTGGAATTTATTATAAATGTATCTGGGCTTGAGTTTTCTGTTTTTGGATGGTTTTAAACTCATTTTTTGTGACATATATATATATATATATATATATATATATATATATATATGTATATAAATGATCTATTTTTCTTTTTTAAATGTGAACAGTTTGTGTCATTCAAAAAATTGGCCCATTCATCTAAGTTGTGGAATTAAAGGAAGAGGCTGTAAGATTCTCTAGTTTCTGAGTTTTTTTTTTAACTCTCTGGAATTATATAAATATTAGGCTATTATTTCTGTCATCTTAATTAAGCCTGCCATAAAAATTGACCATGATTACTTGGGAATGCCGCAGAACCTACCACAATGCATCTTTGTTCTCTGAGTTCGTTTGAAACATCAGAAATTACCTGAATACAAAGACATTAATTTTGTCACTTTTTATTAGGACTACCATAAAATCACCCATAATAACCATCATAGTGAATTCTTTTGGAACTGATTTGCAGGTGGAATGTGGACAGATATGAAACCTTGGCCTAAGAGATGCCTTGTAGTGCTGTAAGTACAGCTTCATAAACCATTCTGGGCAGACGTGAAAGATCTGCATGTAGTAAGAACTATGGACTGTGAGGTTTGGCTTACAAAGGTGAGAAAGAACTTTGTAGGGACTGAGCTAGAAGTTCTTTGTGTGAGGGGCTTGCTGCATTCTGCCTCTCTGTGTTCTTGAGAATTTGTTCAGGGTTGCGTTGTGTAGAATTGGACTGGTGTAAGCAGGTGGATATGGCGTAGAAAGAAATGAAATATTTGGGCCAAAACTGCTGCCTGTTCAGCTGTGATTGTTTGAGAGATTACAACCATTGAGACTGGGCCAGGTGATCTGCATTGGGACAACAGGAAGAACTGTAGACACTTTTGAAAGTAAGAGGCCTGAATGCTAAAGGAGAGTACTGCTCTTCAAAGTTGGCTTTATTCCCTCTAGGACTAACAAGTTGGTGGCCCACCTGGTACTATGGAGTGTAACAAATGCAGAAAGAGAGGGTCATTGAATTTGCAACACAGCTTTGTTTTTTGGAAATGGCCACAGGCAGTATGAAGCAGGCTTGTTGGATTACCTGTGTGGAGGCCCAATGGAGCCAAGAGGATGAACCATGGGTTGCAGTAGAGACCCAGTGGAGATGGCTGCCGACACTGAATGGAGTATGCCTGGGACTATGAGCAGCCGAGCTAGAGGGGTCAATCAGAACTCCAGAGACTTGTCATGGTTAGAATTATTGAACTTGAAGACTTTTCACTAGTTAAAGTTGTCAGACTTGAAGTTATAGAGTTTGATGTTTGCTCTGTTTGTTTTAAATCTTGTGCTGGTTCAATCTTTGCTATGCCCAATGCTATCTTTTGTAGTGTGAATGTTTATTCTGTCATTAAGGTTTTTTTGGGGGGGTATTACAACTCAGTTAAAAGACCTTGGACTATGGGGATGTTTGAACATCATTGGGATAAAAACTATGGGGACTTTTAAATTTGGACTAAATGCATTGCATTTTATATCATGTATGGTTATCAGTTTATGGGGGCCAGGAGTGGAATGTGGTGGTTTGATTTAGGTGTCCCCTGTAAACTTATGTGTTCTGAATGCTTGGTCCCCAGATGATGGCAGTTTTGGAATTGGAACCTTGTTGGAGGTGTGTTGTTGGGAGTGGGCTTATGGGTGTTATAGCCAGCTTTCCCTTGCCAGTGTTTGGCACATTCTCCTCTGCTGTTGTCTACCTGATATTGGTCAGGATGTGATGTCCAGCTTCTGCTCATGCTGTCATTTTTCCTACCATCATAGAGCTTCTCCTCAAGTCTGTAAGCCAAAATTAACTCTTTCCTTCCACAAGCTGTTTTTGGATGGGCTCTTTTAGCCAACAACAAGAAAGCTGACTGCAGTAGGGTATTCATTAAACAAATGTCATATAGTAACTATGCCTTTCTCTTACCAAGAGGGAAACTAAGGCAGCTCCTTCTCCACAGCAGACTCCTTGGGGATCTCTGCACATTATCAGTATGCTAAGCCTCACTGCCTAATGAGACAGGGCTCTGCTGGTGTCCTACATGGGGGACCCTCCTCCAAGTCAGTCCTCCCTTTCTGTGAGAGTCAATCTTAGTAGTCAAGCTGACTGAATCAGGAATCAACTAAGAGGGCAGGTGTGTGCAAGCATTTCCAGGAAGAATTAACTGAGGGCTGAAGAAACCTCCTCATGAGTGGTTAGCTGAGGGTGGAAGACCCTCCTCCAGCATGCGTGACCATTCTGACAATAGCTCATATATAAAGAAGAGTGAGGACAGGCCTTGCTGCTTGCTTGTGCTCGCCTGCCTCTGCTTCTTGCTGGTGAGTGATCCTTTCCATTGTTGATGTGGCTGTACCCTTTCCTGCCATCAGAACCCAGCTTCTTCAGTCTTCCAATATGGACTGAAGACCAGAGGATCTCCAGGAATCCTCCAGGCCTCCAGAGCCAGATTAGGACTGCTGAGGCATCCAGCCTCATGGACTGAACCCACTGCTGGGTTCTCAGCTTTCTTAACATGCTGACAGCCACTGTTGGACTGCCCAGCCCATATTGTGTAAGCCAGTCTAATAAATCCCTTTTGATAATATATTCATTTATTGGTTCTGTTCCTCTAGAGAACCCTGACAAATACATCTTCCCTGAGGACTTCTCTTTCCATGGCGCAAGTTGGAAGAGTTAAAGGCTAAGGTCTTAGCATGGGCTAATTTCTGCCACCCATCTTCAATTGAGGAATCTGAGAATGGTCCCCAAATCCATCAAGCACCTTCAATGACCAACTTCACGGGGGCCTATGGCTGCTGCATGGCCTGCTTTAGCTCAAGACAAGCAGCAATGAGGATGGGGGTCTGATGACACAGAGGCTCGAATCTCCTGTGAGTGGAAAAACTGCTAACTCTCTTAGCAGGGGCAATCCCCCTTCTACTGAAATGTTGCTTTTGCTTTGTTCAGGCGGGGATGTGAGGGAGACAGGATTCAAGACCATAGCCTTAAAGATACCTGGTCAGGTATTGCCTTTGCTACAGTCCCTTCTTCAAGCCAAGAGCAATGTGCAATGCTCTGCCATGGGCATAGGACTCATGAGAAATGCATTGTACCTCGTGTAGCTGAGAGCTGGGAAATGACGTCATATGCACACACACACCTGAGGTGAATGGAACTAAGAGTCCTCCAGGAGATATAGGGAGGTTTTGGACAAGAGGCCAGTGGGTGGGTGGGTGCTCAGCTGGGCAGAGCAAAGCTAGACAAAAACCCATCTTTAGAGGGGTCATAGCAGCTCCATGAAAGCAACACACAGCCTGGGCTCTTTGTCTGATCTGCAGAGAGCAGACTGTCTGTCCCAGACATACTGTTTCTGCACCAGACACTTGACAGGCCCCAAGGCACAGGACACAGAGTGGTGACCCTACAGGAAGTAGGGTGTAGAAGCTCTGATCCAAGGACCCTCTTCCAGGATTTCTGCCTGGTTCTCATGGAGGTGGAACAATACCCTCATCCCTGGCAAACTCAAGGGCAGAAACTACAGAGCTGTACCAATCCAGGACAAGCCACACTGGGACCTAGAAGCTCAGGGATTCCTAAGCAACAATGTTCTTTGTGTCCTCCTTCTGCAGAGACTTGGACAAGTGAGAGCTGTGGTGCAGTGGAAGAACAAAGCATGCAGCTTGAAGGGCATGAGGGGTCAGTGCCAGGATCCCTGTGTGATCCTAGGTAAATTATTGCACCTCTCTGAACCTCAGCTTCTTGTCTCTTAAACCTTGGCATGAATGCCCCTCCCCCAGAGCTATGGAGAGGATCAAATACAAGCACAGTGTCTGTCCGACTCACAATCACAGGTTAATGAATGGCAACAATCACTATCATTACAATGGCTTCTGAATGCCATTCAATCTCTGCAGTCCCTAAGGGAACAAAGAAGGCTTAGTGGTCCTCTCTGTGCAGGGACTAGAAGCTGGGGGAGGGGTGCTAAGGAATAGAAGTACAAAGATAAACTGTGATGGAGGTGGCTGTCCCTTCTGGGAGGAGGGTGGGCAAGCTCCAAGCTACACAGATGCCCCCCCATAAATGCTGGGGACCTAGCTGAGCTCAGAAGTGTGTCCCCTCTTAGGACCCAGTCGTCCTGCCCCCTTTCCTGGATTCACACTGGGCCATGAGAGCTAAGTGGGATAAGCAGCTGGAAGCCCCTCAGAAGGCTGCATTTTCTCCCCAGGAAAGCTCTGCATCAGGGCAAGGAGCCCTATTTACAAATAAAGCCTGTTCTGGCTCCACTACCCACACAGCCAAGCCCTTTATTCCATTTCAATATGCCTAATTCCATGGAAAGTGCACTGCAATAAACAGAATTAATCAGTCCTGGATGCCTGAGCAAATGTGGGCAGGTGTCAGCTCAGCCAAGGAACCTTAGAGGGAAAAGGAAAAGCGGCAGGGACCATAAAGTGCCTTACTGCCATTGGGGGTGGGGGACAACTTATTGAAGGTGAACAGTTCATAAGCAAATAAACCCTACGTGCCTGCAACTGCAAGGCCAACTCAAGTGTCTGGAAAGCTCCTATGGAAATGTTTTCTTCTGCCTTCTTTCAAAATGGAAATGGCATAATTATAAAAGTACTATCACGGGCTCCATTCAAGCCTGCCTAGGGTATAAAGAACAAAGGGAAAGCCATCTATTGTCTGCCCCTTCCAGTTAACCACTGCTGACATCTTGGTGTGGGTGCTTCTTAGATGGTCCTATGTATATTCTCACAGACACTGGCAAGCAAACGAGGCCCTTGTGACACAGTGCTACGAGAAAAAGAAGTACTGTGATCTTTATCAGAAACAGCTGTGACCACACACGAGAAACTCTTCATATTGAACCTGGTGACACACAAGGTCTCCTGGCCTTGGGGAGAGAGAATCTATAGAGGATGGATGGATGGTCAAGGGAGGGGACCTTTCAATAGAGCTGCTTTGGGGTCTCCATGTTCTTGTAAGTAACCCCGTGGCCATGTTCTGCCATAAAGATCAACAACTCACTGGTTCACCAAGGTACACTGGTGGACTTGGCCTTGAGCTTGTCAGGGGTGCCCCACCTGGGAATGTAAGTGCTCACTGGCTTCTTCCCAGCACAGTTCATGCAACAGCACATAACAGACCATGACTGCAGCATTTTTCCTAGCAACAACTGCAGCTCTTCGTCAACTCTAAGGCTGCAGCCGTAGGTGAGTCACATGCCCTGAGTGACCTGTGTTTAGCTCACTAGCAATGCCTGTAATGTCTCCCACATGGCTTTCTGCAGTCAGCCACTCTGGCCTTCCTTTGCACCCTGGACACTTCCTTCCATTTCAGGGACTTGGCATTTGCTGTTCTCTTCCACATCATTACCTCTGCTCCCTTCTTTTCAAGCTCAGCTGAAGTGTTTCTTCGTCCGTGAAGCCTTCCTGTTATCCCAGGCCAGGGCTGTTCTCTGTTACACACACACACACACACACACAAAGTTCCACGGTCGTCTCCACTGTGGTGTTTATCATAATTGTAACTAGATGAACAGTGTGGGATCTGCCTGTCACTCTCTGTCTTCTCATGAGGGCATGAGCTGGATAAGGCAGAGACAGGGTTGGTCTTGCTCATTCAGAAGCTGTAGAGTTGTGTTGGGAACATGAGTCACTATCTGTACTCATGGATTCAGTGGAAGTCAGGAAGGGGATAACCAGAGATGGCCCTGCCTTCATGGAATGCCATTTCTTCCCTTCCATATATTAGAGGGCTTGGCCAGCTGGTTACCAGTACTGGTGTACTTCAGTGAATACAGGCCCCCAGAGACCATGCAGCATGTTCTTGGCATCTAAGCCTCTGTGTGATGGTTAAATTTTGATGTCAACTTGACCTTTCGAGTAATCTTGGGTGGGTCTCTCAGGATGTTTACAGGAAGGCAGCCTCTCAGTAGGGGGCAGGATATAAAAAAGTTCAAAGAAACTAGAACTAAACATCCTTTCCTGTGTGGGCAGTGCAGGAAGGAAATTCCAGAGACTCAAGAAGCTATTAAGTCTGGGATAGGGTTGCAAGGCCCCACCCTAAGCCTATATAAAGGAGAAGAACTTCACTCTGGGCCTCCTGCCTGTTTGCTATTCTGTGTGTATGGTGTTGGTGATGGGTTTCTCTCTCTGCTTGGACCTGTGAAAGGGGAACAACCTCTTTTGCATTCTGGAACGTCCCCTGTATCTATAGCTACAAATAAAACCTTTCCTCAAAAAAACTGTGCCTGGTTTGAAGATTCATCCCAGCGACGTGTGGCTGACTGCGACACTCTGGGACTGAGAGAATGTGCAGATCTGGGCAAAACTTCTCAGGTCATCCAGCCCAACCGTGAAGTTTCCCACAGCTTAAGCTGGTAGACAGATGCCCAGAGATGGCAAGGACAAGCCCATATTCACACAGGGTCAATGACGTTCCAAGATGCCTTGCACAAAGCAACTCCAGTATCTGTTGGGCCTAGGTTTAAATCCTAATTCTGATGTTACAAAGACTTTAAGCATGGTGGGCAGGTTTTACTCCTAGCTACTCAGGAGGCTGAGGCTGCAGCATTTCAAGTTTAAGGCCAACCCAGGCAATGTAACTAGACTCTGTCTCAAAATAAAGAAAAAAAAATTAAGAGGCTAGGGATATAGCTCAGTGATTTGATTCCTAGCACTACAAAAAAAAAAAAAAAAAAAAAGGAAGGAAGAGAGGAAAAAGGGAGCATTAACCTTGGGCAAGTAGGTTTAATTCTATGAGCTGCTCCTGGCATCCCATAGTATCTTCTAGAAGAACCAGAGGAAAATTGCATCAAGGCCCCACAAGGAGGAATAATGGCTTTTCAGCTCAGCAGATCTGTTTCCTCTCACAACTGCCACTGACCTGCTCCCCTCCATGACATGGCTATCAGGAAGCTTAGTAAAATCTGTGGCCTATGGGTAATGGGCTTGCAGCCCCACACAGCAAGTGCTCTTTATGGTGGTGACTCATGGGAAAGTTCTAAACCCTGAGCTGAGCTGCAGGCAATAATATTTAGGGGTAATACATGACATTAAAACTGCACACAGAATTGGGTGTGCACCTTTAATCCCAGGATCCAGGATGCTAAGGTATAAGGATTGCCATGAGTTTAAGATCTACCTGGACTATAATTTCAGGTTAGCCTAGGTAGAGTGGGATCCTGCCTCAAAAAATAATAATAAAAACAAACAAGCAGACAACAAAGTAGCATACAGTCCAGCACAGTGGCACACACATTCGTAACTTCTCAGGAGACTGAAATAGGATCACTTGAGGACAGCCTGCGCAACACAGTGCGAGTCAGTCTCAAAGTGAAATAAAACACAAATGCATACAGCCTGAATGTGATATGCCACACTGGGCTGGGTTGGACCTTAGAGCAGAAGATCATTGGTGGAAGCTGGGGGACTCTGGCTTATCAGTACTACACAGAATACGGAGGCTTGGACAGGTGGAAGATATGTCACAGTCCCACAGCCAGGAAGGCAAAGCTGGACTATGGCTCTGCCTTCCTGACCAGAACCCCAATCTCTTCCCAATGGGCCACATGTCCCAGGAGAAGCAGACAGCCATTCCTGGCAGGCTCCGCTCTCCAGGTACCATACTAAGCCCTAGGGTCAAGACCATCACAGGCCGTCCACAGTGTTTGCAAAACAGTAGCCGCCAAGGGCCGGCCTGGCCCACTGCCCAGCACCATGTCGGAGGCCACCCTGCCGCTGCTCAGAGCTATGCATTAGAGACCCGGCAGCCAGCCAGGGCACCCCAGGCAGATTGGTCCTCAGCTTCGATGTGGATTGCTCTACTGAAGTTTGATTAAAATCAGCTGCCAAGATCTTCCCTGTCCCACATCCCCACACATGCAGCCTGCAGCCCATCACCCCCTCACCTTAAGCCCGCTGCTTTCTGCTTCAGAGCCTGGGTCCACACCCGTGATGTAAATGCCAAGGCCGTACTCGGCTCCCCCGCGGATTGTGAGGCCCAGAGACCGGCCGTCCCCCAGTACAAGGTTCACCTGCAGGAGGGAGAGGAGGTGCGTTAGCCTTGAGGAGCTGTGCCCTGGGGTGGGGGCAAGCCATAGAACTCCTCCAAATCCCTAAAGAACACCCAATCCCAGCCAGCAAGGCTGGACTGTCCCCATGGACATCCTGGGGCCTTCCCTAGCTCTGCCCTGTCCCTCTCTATCCAAGCCACAACTGTAGGAAAAGAAAGCTGCTAAGGACCCTCCAAAGGGTCTCCTCAGTGCTACCACCTCCAAGCACTCTTACACTTAAGTTTATGTATATTAGGACATCTTGGGACTTCCATGGCCATGTTTAAAGACTTTCCATCTTTTATCTATAGTGTTGAGGCTTGGTTCTGGCTCAAGGTCATTACCTCCTGACCCCAAAAGGCCCCACCTCTTCCAGGTCTCCTGTTCCCTGGGGTATCTTACCTGCTTGGTTGGGGACCCTGCCTAGGATGTCCCATTTGACCAGTCCTATGGGACACAGCACTGCCTAACCCTAACCCCACTCCCTTTGTTCTGCACACACAGGGAGCACCTATGCTGTGTGCCCCACCCTGCAGAGGTGGGGGATGGAGCAGACCAAACACCTGCTCATGAAAGGTTCACAGTCTGCTAGGGCTGAGGCCTTCTTGGTGCAGCAAGATCAGAGCAGATAGGGAGTGACAGAGGAGCAGTAAGGGGTGGGGGGAATGAAACTCCTGTCTCTATGCCTCAAACAAGGGTGGAGTCTTTATCACAGAACTATAATAAAACTCTACCAACTGCAGGCGATCTACCTCCATCACTCATTGGAAACCCAATAAGCATTTGGGATTGGCCGGAGAGAAGCAGAGCCAACATCTGGAGATCCTGGGGAAGTAGCCCAACCTAGAACCACCCTCTCTGGATGCTCCAACCCAGAGCCAACTTCAGCCCTCATTCAAGACAACTTCATCCTTCATTCAGGTCCTGTAGCTCCAAAGATCCCTAGGGGACCGGCCAGTCCTGTGCTGTGATGGCCACTCAGCCAGGCCTGTGTCCCTGGGCACTGTATCAGCGTGGAACTAACTGCCACAGAGTTAGCACTTCGACCAACACAGGATCATGACCTCATAGTCTTGGAAGGGGTCTCCTTTCCTTCTGTAGACTCCTGTGTTTTCCCAGCCCCCGGGGCACCGCCTACAGCTCAGCTCAGGGCTTAGAACCTTCCCATGGGTCCCCTTGTCCATCATCACACACCTTTCCTCCTCTCTCCTCTGAGGATGCTAGGGTGACACTGGGCTGCCCAACTAGCTCTCTGCGAAGTCCCTCTGTGACATAAGGCCCCACTTGCAAGTGTGGAGAGGGGGAGGTGGGCATCTGTGGAGTCAGGGCAGTGTCCTGTTACCCAGCACCCTCCTTAATCAGGCCTCTTTCCACAGACCCTGGGCTTGGCCTCTAGCCTCTGTAAAGCCTCCAAGCACACACCTGTAAGCTTTGAAGGCTGAGGGGCAACAGGGTTGAAAAGAGGATGATGGGAGTATTCCAGGGCAGGGCCTGGCAGCTGGGGTCAGAGGCTGGGGTGTGGTAGACATGGTGGGCATGCAGCAGGCCAGGCTAGTCTATGCGGACATGGGCCAAGTGAGAGGTTTGAGCTTGCAGGGGTTCACAGGCTCAGGCTGGGGTTAGGAAGACTCCTGGAGAAGGTGAGAAGCAAAGCCAACATCTGGAGATCCTGGGGAGGTGGGTTTCAAATGACATAGACCTATGAGGTTGGCTGGGGACAGAGCATTGCTTCAAAAACCTGCTCCCTGACAGGGCAGAGCCACCCCATGCTGTGCTCTGAGGACGAGGATCCAGCCAGTCTTGCCTGGGATCTGCATAGGGAGACCCCCACTCCACTCCCTGGGCAGACCTACCCCATTCCACTCCACCTGGGCTGGCCCTTCAAGCTCCTAGAAACCAGGATTCAGGGATTCATCAGGCAGGGACCAGAGAGGCTGGTGAGACTTTTATAGCCAAGCTTGGGAAGCTGGGGTGGCAACAGAGGAGGACAATGGAACTGTCTCTATGCCTGAGACCAGAGTGGAGTCTTTATCACAGAACTGTAATGAAAATCTACCAACTGCAGGTAATCTACCTCCATCACTCATTGTCAGGGACAATTTCATCTATGGCAAAGAAAGCGAGACTGCTGTTGCTCAGTAGAAGGAATGCCACTGCTGCGAGCTCATCACTAGACCAAGAAGAGCTCACGGAAGGAGCCACGGAATGGCCGATCACACATTGCCCGCATCATGGCTACTGTGCTCAGTAGGCTGCAGTTCCTCAGTTAACCTCACTCTTCTCTTTCTATCGCCAGTCACACTCTCCAGACTAAGCCCTCTCAGCCCTCACTGAGGAGCAAAATGATGGGGCCAGGATTTCCCTGGCTGGGGTTCAAAGCCAAGCCCTGCCCTCCAGCCTTTATTGCTGGGCATCTGGGGACAAGCTCCATCATTTCTCTAGTCTTCCTCTTCACCATGGACAAAATGAAAATCATTCCACCTGCTTGGGGTGGTATTGCTGATGGTCCAGCCACTGGCCACATCCTGCCTGCTTTGCCATAGGTCCCAACTGTCCAGGGAATAAAAGAAACAACCCCAGGAGACGATACCAGTCTGGACCACTTGACTCTCCTCTGCCAAGGGACCTAAGTGGTACTAGGCCAGCTTTAGTTAAGAGAAGTGGTTTGACAGGAATTCTCAGAAAAATTTCTCTACTCTGAAAAGTGGAGGCAGATGGAGCTTCCCCACTCACTCTGCTCTCAACAGTCAGTCATGAGACGCTGTGATGGCAGGAGCAGCAGCTGTCGTCCTACAGCCACGACACAATGAGTCCAGTGAGAAGGAAAGACTCCCCACCTGGCCAACCTGCCAGCTTGCAATTGCCACACTGTTGGGAAGAGCAATAAACATCGTTCATATATAAATTCCTGTTTCTGTTATCTGTAGCCCAAAGCACCCCTGACCTACCCCCTCCTTCAGGATGGCAGTGAGGACTGGAAGGTCTGGACTCCTCACTCCTACTTAGCTCCTGTAGGTCACACTCCACCTGTCAGACAGCCTGAGCTGTCTGCCAGCACTTCACATGTATCTGGACCCTCCTCTGCTCTAAGCTCAGTCCTTTCCCTCAGAGTAGAATCCTCCAGCTCCACCCACTGCCATCATCCGTGTAGCCTCAGAAAAGGCCCCTCTGGTGCGATCTGCCCACAGGATGACATGCATTCACTCCCTGTTGCTTCCTGGTGACACCTTCACTTTCCTTTAAAGTGTCCTTCCTGTACACCAAGCCCTTCTTATTCAACTCTTGTGTAAGATGCCACGCACCATTTATTCCAGTGCCCTTGTGTTCTGCCTACGCTACATTAACATGAGCCCTGATGGTGGCCATCTCTGTCATCAGCAGTGTCCCCAGTACCCAGAACATCTTGGAGTCCATCAGGGGTCTTTAATATTTTGGAAGGAGAGATATGCAAGGTACCTTAAGCCTCCTCAGCCTGGCCTTCTGCAGTTGATGACTGTCACATCCCCATACTGTGCTCTGTTTGTGTGGCGGTTATTAATCCTTGAAACAGGCTGGTGGGGCTGCAAGTCATGGACAGAGGGGATTAGGTGGCATCTATCAGGGTCAGGAAACTCCACAAACAGGTTTCAAACCCCATGCTACAGAACCTAAAGACCCTGTTTGGTACCAGGCTGACCCTTGCAGCTGCTGAAGGCCTGTGGATTTGGAAGGGGCCACAAAGGGCTACCAAATGGTCTGATCATCCCATAGTGGGGTGTGTGTGGGGTAAGACACCTTAGAGTCCCCAATAAAGCAAATGACTAGGCAGGGCATCTGTGTCCTGCAAAGAGCTCTCTGTCCATCCTGCCCTGATGCCCTGACTCTGGATGCTGACCGTGATGCCTGGTCCAGTGAGCAAATGTTCCCATCATCTATGGCTGAGAAGAGGCTGGATTCAAAGGACCAGGACCAGGGGACACTGAAGAATTGGGGACAAGCCTTAGAGTGGGACTGACCTGGCCACTGACCAGCAATGTGGCCTGGGGTAATACACTTAGCCCCTGCACACCCCACCCTCTCATCAGGAAAATGGAGCTGACAACACTGACTGGGTCTGTGAGTACTGGCCTCTGAACCAAACAACTCCACAACACACTCTAACACCTGAAACCAAGGCCAGCTAGAGCTCGCATCCATCAGCAGATGAGTGACCTCTCCTAAATCAAAGGGTGCAATTGTCGTTATCTTTGCATTGCTGGGCCAAAACATCCAACCAAAAGCAGCTGATGGGAGAAAAGCTTATTATTATTATTATTATTATTATTATTTGGCTTATAGTCTAGTGGGGAAGTTTCATGATGGCAAGGGAAAGCATGTCATGAGCAGAGGCTGGATATTACTTAAAACTGCAGCAGGAGCGTGAGCCCAACTCTGGCAAAAGCAGCTGGCTAGATCACCCCTAAGCCTCCCCCCAGCAACATACCACCTCAAGCATGGTTCCACGTCCCCAAGTGCCACCAGATTCAGAAGACATGAGTTTATGGGAGACATCTGATTCAAACCACTACAGTGTGTTGACCACCAGTAGGGGGACAAGGAACCTGCTCCCCAAAGCCCATCTCTGAGCACTGCACCTTCACATGAATGATAGGTTCAGAGCTTAGTTTCTTCCCCAACTCAGTGGGGACTGGAGGTGCCTCCCAAGGAGAAATCTAGAAACCTGCTCAATCCCTCCACCCAAGAGCCTGCAGCAACACTAGCTCTTCCACCCACACAGCTACCCCCACACTGCCCTAAAGCCCCATACAGGTGACTCACACTTTTCTCCAAAGCAAGTTGCTTCCAAGAAATGAACCTGGCTCAGCACAGGGACTCCACTCAGAATGCACCCTCAGATGGGAATCCATGGAGACCAGAACCTTTCTCCAAGGTCTGCTTCCACTTCAAGTCACCTTGGCTCGAGAATGCTGTGGTTGGTTGGTTGGTTTTTGAGGCAGGGTATCACTCTACCCATGCTGACCTGGAACTCACTCTCTAGCCTCAGGCTGGCTCAAACTCCTGGTGATGGATCCTCCTACCTCAACCTTCAGCCTCGGGAGTGCTGGGATTAAAGGGGGAGTTGCCATCGCACCCAGCTTGAAAATGAGCATGGCGGTGCCTTTTCATTTTCAGAACCTTGTTGAAGGTTTATACATACCTAGAATTCATCTTGCCCATATCCAGGCAAGGTAACAGACCCCCCCCCACACGTCTGTGCCCAGCACAAAAACATGCCTACACTCTAAGCTGGCACCTTAGCCAGTGGTTCACCGTCAGATGACACCCTTTCAAACTTCTGTGTCACCACTACACCATTCCTTTGCTGTTCCCAAGGCCATCCTCAAGAAGTCTTTTCTCAATCCCCCTCCTCTGCACACATCAGAATGTTCCTCCCTGCCCCTTTTGCATACCTCATGGAATGTGCCAGAATATGTCCTTCCCTGGACTGAGGGTCTCTAGAGGCACTAAATGTGCCGCTTCACACTGAGCAGTGGAACAGGCGGATGGCTGGAACAGAGGGCTTGGAAAGAGAAAGAACTGGCCTTACCCCCTGCTCTGCTGTGCCCCAGCCATGACCTGCACACTGTCATCACACTGCTAAAGTGTCACATCAAGGTCCAGGTGAAGACTGATTAGAAATGCCTGGCCTGTTAAGGCAGCTGCTTGCAGAGAACCAGACCCAATACTGGTAAGCAGGTGGAGGTATCAGGACCCTGTGTACCACAGGTGAATAAAATGGTACAGCTGCTGTGGAATGCAGTGTGGTACCTTCTAAAAAAAAAACAAAACCTGGACCAAGGATGGAGCGCATGCAGAGGTGGGTAGACAGGACCTACTGCTGTGTCCATGTCACAGGGAAAGAAACTGAAGGTTAATGAGACAGGTTGTATACCTTGTCCAAGGTCACATAGCACTTAAGCAGCAGAATCGATATTTGAGCCACTCCTACCACACTAACACACATTTATCCCCTCAATGGACTCAGCTGTGAAGTCTGTAGAGGCCCCTCTAAGGTGTCATCTGGGGTGGCTCTTACCCTTTTTTGTTAATTTCATCTCCCAGTGGTCTCTCAGGTAGCCCTGAATGTGACTTCCACATTCTTTTTTAAAATTAATATCTTTATTATGAGTAAGTATATACATTATATGAGCAACTCTTGTGAAGGTGTCCCCATTTCCCCCCTCTCTGTCCCCTACCCACTGGGTCCTTCCTCAGTGCACATACTGGATCTGTCCATAGGTTAGGGGGTATGAACTGCACCAGAGGTAGCCAGTTTTCTTTTTTTTCTTCCCCCTTTGTGCATTGTTGCTGAGGGGGGCAATTTCTCTGGATATTCTCCCCCACCATGGCTCTTACATTCTTTCCGCCCTGCAAGCTATTCCATGATGACCAGAGGGAGGTACCTCACCTCACCCCATCCTCCCACTCTTGAAGATACAGGACTCAAGGTCTTTATCTATACTGTCCATCAGGCTGGGACTTTTAGGCCCCAAGATAGTACATGGTGGCTTGTTTTCCCTCCACAAAGTCTCAGCTCAGAATTCATCTCCTCAGACAGGTCACCCTTCCCCGTCACTCCCTCCACAGCTTCCTTTCATCAGTTTTCAGTATTGTCACGTCCACCAAATTGCATTGTTAGAAAGTTAATCTCCAAGTCCATATGTTTATGGTATCAGATATGGTACTGGAAAGTAGTTAGGATCAGAGTGGGGCTCCTATGACTCTGTGCGATTGGTGGCTTTATATGATGAGAAGGGAGACCCAAGCAGGCACTGTCTGCCATGGCTGGTTCTGTCGCATTGTGAAATGGTCCAGCACCAAGGCCCTCATTAGACGTCAGTGCCTTGCTCTTGAACTTCTATAGCCTCTGAGCCAACCAACCAGGCATTTGTAAATTACCCAGCCACTGGCCCTTTTGTTCCCACAGCAGCTGCTTTTTGGAATATTTCCTCTCTGTACCTTCCTCTATCCTCCCCCCTGCCACCCCCACCTCCGCCTTCCATCTGTCTCTTGCCCTCTGCCCCTCCATCCCTCTTCCTCTCTAGATACCTCCCAGGCCTGGCATCACTTCTCTTGTGAATTGCTTTCTGCCCCCTCTCCCAATCTCATGACAATTGTCAGGTATACCCTAGGTTAACTAAACAAACATTGGTGACTGGCTGAGAGGCCCAGACACCTTAGTGTTGAGGTTCAGATTCTTCTTCAGCAAAATGGGATGGTGACATGTATCTCACAGGTGACCTTGAAGACTCAGGGAGGCACCATACACAGAGCTCAGCCACCAGAGTTCAGGATCAGCTGTAATTTCAACGTAGAGCTTAGATCTTGCCAGTACAGAGGGCTCCAAATGAAAACAAGGAAGCTGGTCTCTGCCCAAGCTGTAAGGCTGACTTTGACCATGACCCAGGTCGTAAGCAGCACCTCAAGGCTGCCAAGTATGGGCTTTGTTTGTGGGAAGGCATGAAGGCCCCCTAGCCTGGCTGCCTTCCTGCACATATGGGTTAGACGCTGAAGCTGCCACACCCTCCCTAGGAGCCACTGTGATCGACCTGTGCCCTTCATATTGACGTTTGAGCCAAGAACACAAACTGCATTAAATAAGTGCTATGGTCTTATCGACAGCAGACGGAGAGCTGAGAGTCTCTGGGGAAGGCGACTGGCCCCGAGCCCCAAGCTGTATGGCCTCCTGACTGGGCTTTCAAGGTTCAAAAACAGCAGAACTGCTGGCAGGGATTATTCTTAGTCCCAGGAACACCCACAGGCACAGAGAGAACCCAAAGAGGCTAAGATTTCAGGGGGCTCATTTCAATCTTTTCTTTTCCTTCACCTTTTTTCTGGCAACAGCCCACTTCTAGTGGGAGGAGGGCTCTGTAGGGGACATCTATTGATGCCTGAACTCCTTCTTCATATTAAAGCACTCCAGGGCACCCAGGGCACCTACTCCTCACCTACCAGCTAGAGCGCTGGTTGCTCTGTTAATCAAGGTGCCCAGGCATCCTGCCAGCCAATGAGCTGCTCCCTTCCTGGAACTAGACTCTTTAGGGGAAGGACATTGGAAATAAAGAACATCCTTCTGCAGCTACATCCTCAGCTCCATTTCTGGGACTGCTCATACCTCTCCAGTATCTTTGAGTTACAGAAGTCAGCCTTCATCAGTTTCTGCTACTTACAACCCACAACTCACACTGCCCAAGATTTCTCCTGGAAGTACAGTGAGGCTGCATGTGACCTGAGCCTGCATCTGTAACCCTGGGAAGTTCAAACATCTCAAATGTATAAAGACCTGCCCTGGTGCCAGGAGTGGTGGCACACGCCTTTAATCTCAGCACTTGGGAGGTAGAGGTAGGAGGATCGCCCCGAGTTCCAGGACACCCTGAGATTACATAATGAATCCAGATCAGCTTGGGCTACAGCGAGACCCTGCCTCAATAGATTAGATAGATTATGTAGATATAGATAGAGAGATAGAGATAGATAGATAGAGATATAGAGAGGTAGAGATAGATGATAGATGAGATGGATGGATGGATGGATGGATAAACTTGCCCTGGGCTTTCTCTCTTCCCCTGTCCTGGGAACAAATCAGGGACCACCAAAAGGACCATACCCCATGGGCTGGTAGATGGAAAAAAATCTGTATACCAGAATAAATCTGGGGGCAGAGCTGTCCTGCCAGACCAGATGGTCCCCTCCATTCTCCTGTGGGAGGGAGAAAGACTCTCACTAAATCACAGTGTTTGGGTTACTTTATTGTGGCACCTTGGCCTACAGGGTAACACACACCACACAGGTCAGAAGCACAAGTCAACAGGACCAAACCCTTTGGAGGGACTTGAGGGAAAGGACAGAGTGGGGGTGAGGTCAGGCCCTTCCTTCCAGATTCTCCAGAGCTCCTGGGGTATGCAAGGAGCTTGGTAACTCAGGCCTTCTGCAGCCCCTCTATGGCCCAACCAGAGCTCACCTTTTTCTCATCTCCACCCTGTAGAAGGTGGAGGGCACTCCTTCGGTCACTGTCGGGCTGTCTTAGGATGCTGCCATGGGGCTGGGGCAGGCCTGATGGCGGGGAGGTGCTGCGGCCCTGTGGGTCCACCCAGGTGTAGATATGGTTGGTGACATAGCCTCCAGGGATACGCCCTGCTGAGTACACAGACAGCAGCAGCTTCTTGGAGCCCTTCAGAGCCTGGAGAGAGGAGGGCATACTGTTAGAGGATACGTAACTTCCACCCAACCATTATGGGAACCGTTCTTCCTCTCAAGATCCCCATATAGAGGAGCAGAACCCAGCCCTCGAGTCCCCATTTCCCCCTAGCCCTTCATGTTTGCCTATGAAAACAGACATTTGTCCCACCCTTAAAGTGGCCCTAAGACAAGGTACATGGCCTCTCAGAATATCTGTACAGTAACGTGTGAACCCAGCAGGCCTGTGGCTGCTATCCTCAGAAGACCTGCGTGCAGGGCTGGCTCTGGTCTGCCTATACTCAGAATGAGTAGCTGTAGGAAAGGAACCCATTCCTAGCTACAGGTAAATGAGTTCCTTCCCTTCATTTGCATGTCAGATCCCTCCCTGCTCCCATCATGGGAATCTATGGGGATTTTATAGGATAGCACATTTCTGGTGTGGAGCGGAGCACCAATGCACACTGGCCCGTTATAATCACCTTCACATTGCTGGGGGGGGGGAAGCAAAACACCCTACCAGAAGCAGCTGATGGGAGGAAAGGGTTTATTTGGTGTACAGTCTTGAGGGGAGGCTTCAAGATGGCAGGGGAGAGCATGGTATGAGCAGAGACTGGATATCACGTCTTGCAACAGAAGGTGGAAAATAGCCAGTGAGCTGAGTTTTGGCAAGGGGAGAGTTGGGTTATAACACCCCGAAACTCACTACCAGCAACACACCTACTCTAGCAAAGCTCCACTTTCCAAATTGGCACAAGTTGGGGCCAGGCATTCAAAACATGAGTTTATGGGGGGGCATCTGATTCAAACCACTACAGACCCTTTAAAAATGTTAAGCTATTGTCATCATTGATGTTTTTTTTTGTGTGTGTTTTGACTCTCCTGTCTCGTATTTTATTAGAATCCCAAGACCTCCCTAGTTCAGTGACTACTTAGAAAAACTTACAGGATTCAGCATACACACTCTTCCCTCATATCTGTGGTGATTTAGTAATAAAATCCACTGAAACTCAAGTCTATTATTTTTTGCATGTGTATGAGTGGTGTGAGGAAGCAAAGAGCCTGATGGGGGACAAGGCACCTCCTGGCACACAGTGGGTCCCTACAACATTTATGGTGAAATGAGGCATTGCTATGTATATAACAGGTGCTCAAAACACTTGAGTCATATAACAGGCACTGTGGGACACATAATAGGTCCTCTGATTCTTGTGCCTGGTGAGGCAAATTATCTCCACGTGCAAAGTGGGGTTTCATGATAGTTGTAGCCTGGTGAAAGAGAAGGCATCACCAAGCGCATACTAGATCTTTATGACACTTGCACCTGGTGAGGTAAGACACTGTAGATGGTACACAGTATATCCCATGACACTTGTAGACTGGTGTCACAAAGTAGATCCTCAGAAATGACTATCTGGTCTGACTGAGTGAAAAAGTGAACAATGCCCCCAAAGAATCACAACTCCCATAGGTACCATCATGCTGGAGGTAGGAACAGGAGAGGCAATGGGAGGAACACGTAAACCGCCCAGGCAGGCAGAAGTGGGTCAAGTCCCCACTCGTTTGCTGAGAGGCTCTCTGAAAATGGGGAGGATGGTGTCCTATCAGGTCAAGTGAGACTGAGGACATGAGATCCAGGTTCTCTGCACACAGTAGGCACTCAGCAGATGGCACAGCCCTCCCCCTGGGAGTCTCCATAGAGAAGAAAGCATTGTCTGAGGAGTTAGAAAGAAAAGTGAGGGAAGAATAGAAAATGCCATTGTGAACATCATTTGTATTCTTTCTTGCTGGTAACGGCTGGTTCCTCTTGGTCAGTTCTATAAATAGGCAAGCAGCAACCTTGAGAGGGAGAGGAGGTGAACGGCTTTGATGAGAACGCCATGGAGACCCAGCACTGAGGCAGCCCAGCCAGGAGATCACCATGTTCCTCACACTGCCCTCCCCAAGTATTTTACAAAGATGACATTGAAAACTTGAGAGGGGAAGGGACAGATGGGACACTGATGTATGAGACACAGCTCAAAACACAGAAGCCAGCCGTGGGCAAGTTCCTGACCTTCTAAGCCTCCATTTCCCCTTCACAGGGCTGTGGGGGCCAGAAAATCTAATGGTTTCTGGAACTCAGACCATTCTGGAACTCCTGATGCTCACTTTCTTTGAGGATAAATGTGGCTTTCCAGGGGAGGGCAAGAATGTCACCATCCTCTGAGGCTTGTTTTATTTTTCTGGAAGAACTGAAGGAAACAAGATTCCTGAGCTAGCACTTGCAATGGCCAAGAGCACAGCCTTGCACACCTAAATCCAGATAGCATTTTTAAAATATTTTATTTATTCATTTTCAAGCAGAGAGAGAGAACAAGAGAGAGAGAGAGCACGAAAGAGAGAGAGAATGAGCCAGGACTACCACCTTGTGGGTCTGGCTTATGTGGGTACTGGAGAATTGAACCAGGGGTCTTAGACGCTGGAGGCAAGTGCCTTAACCACTGAGCAATCTCTCCAGCCCAAGACAGCATTCTTACCACCCTCTTTAACTAAAAGTGTGTGTGCACCTAGCAAGAAAGGGGAAGGGTGGCTCACTGAGGTGGGTTTCTACCTTTCTGCCTTCTTGTCTCCTTGTTTTACTGCTGGCTCAGCTCACTCTGAAGGAGGGCTGGGGTAGTCACTCGGGCTCCTACCATGACTCCATCTGGGGGTGGTGAAGTCCCGCTCACATTTAGGAGTGCCAGGTGGGTCACTATATCCCCCTCAGCAGTATGCCTGAATGGCACGTACCCTTGGGCATTGGGACACAGTGCAAACACCTCAGGCCAGTGAGTCAGAGAGCCAGCAGGTCCTAGCCTGCAGCACCACAGACTTGCTGGGACCCCAAGGCTGCTTCCTGCCCTTGCTGGGACTCAGTTTTACCATCTGGCAGAGAGCAGGTTGGACATCATGATTGCTATGGTCCTGCCCAAGTAGAACGTCTGGTTCTCTCTGACTCAGAACTGCGTAATGTTCATGGTCATGACAGCAGAGAGGTCAGGATATTGGGGCCATGCAGGGATAGATACCAGACAGGCCTGTAGGCAGGGCCTGGGAAGTTCCATTCTGGGAGTGAGCACTCAGAACCAGTAGCTGGTGCTCCTACCAGATCACTGACCCAGGCCCTTGAACTTGTCTAGATCTGGGACTCTCTGGTTGCCTACCAGCTGGCTGTACCAACAGGGGTTCAAAACACCCAACTAGGGTTTTTCAGATGGAGAGAGCATCACAGGTATCACACTCCAACTCAAGATTATCAAAGATGCCCTAGGGTCTGGGAGTCACCACACCCCCAACAGAACTATGTCCTTGTGCTCACAGACAGCTACCTGTGAGTGGTAAAGCATGCAGCACCTCATGAAAGCAATCGCCATGCTCTTCCCGGCATGTGGCTGAGCTCTGCCAACCACCACACTCCTTTCCTGCGAAGGCCACCCTGGGCCAGCTTGTCTGCTTGAATCTATCAGCTGAGCTGCTTCACACAGGCCACCACTTCTCCATCTGTTTCTGCTTGGAAAACTGCAGACGGTCAGGTCATCCACTCATCAGCAGGTAGAAGAGAACTCAGAGCTTCAAATCCCAGGGAGCCCCCTGCAAGTGACCGAGGTCACCAGAGTTCTAGATTAATGTCATCATGGCAAAACTCCAACCTGGGGCTTGCCTGCATTCTTCCAGCTCAGATCACAGAGCAGTCCCCAGCTGACCCGGTAGATGGCGCGTAATGGATACTATCCATTATCAGGCGACCATTCTGATTATGGAAATGTAAAGCATGTGTGCGTGTCCTCACGGGTAATAACTTGCTTTAGGATTCATGCTCTCAAGAAGCAAACGGTCATACTTGGCTAACTGGCACCAATTCTGAAGCCCCCAAGCCACAGGTTGGAATGACATGATAGCAAAGGACTGAGGAAGAACTCGGAGAGGCCTCCGTGATGAGCTAAACTGGGGTGTGTTGATACAGCACAAGGGCTGTGCTCAAATGTAAGCCACGTCATCAGGTGACTGCACATGCATGAGAGAAGAGCTCTTGAAGTTCAGAGTAATGACACAGATTGGTGAGTCACCCGGTTTATTTCAGGGTACAAACTTCAGGGGGATAGGCTCTTCTCAAGAACACACTTCCCACCCTCAGGAAAGGGAACTGCTCCAAGACCCAGGTTAGTGGTCTGGAGAGGAGGAAAAAGAAGCCTATTCTTCCAGACCCCACCTTGCCTAGCTGAGGCTCTGGGTTCATACACACTGGGCAAGGATCCAGGCACTGCTAACGACTTGCTGTGTTATGCTGAACAAACTACCTAACCTCTCTGTGCTTACGTCTGCATTTAAGAGGGAACTGTTGAAGGATTGTTAAGATCATCCCCTGCCTGCTTTCCTCCACAAAGTCTTCAGAGACTTGTAGCTATAAGACAGGCCCGAAGTTCATCACCCTGTATTTTAAGACAAGTTCCTTGAGATACATTGCACAGGGTTTTCTCTATAACCTCCCCTATACCCTCTGTGTTCATTCATTTATCCACCCACCCATTCATCCATCCTTCCTTCCACCAAAATATTTAATGAGCTTTCTGTATTGCCAAGGAACCCAGCAAAATCTAGTCAAATTGGGCGCAGACATAACAGCGTGCTAGACTTGGAGTTAAGCAGACCAAAGTCTCCAGCCTGCCCTTCTCCATATTAATGCGAGTATGAAACACTCCAACCCACACGGAATAGACATCAGCTCCAGAGCTATAGCCTGGGGTGAGTCACTTAACTAACCAACCTGTGCCCAGCTTCCCAGGCATAAGATGGATAACAGAGGCACTGCCTCACAGGTGGTTCAGTCATTCGGTACATGTGAAGGGTTCAGTACTGGGATATAGGTAAGAGTGCAAAGGGTTAAGCATTATTCTAAAGAACCGGGACCCAGAGTGGAACCTTCCAGGGCACTGCTTTTCTGTCTGTCCTTCCTTAGTGTGGAATCTTATACACATGAATGGACAGATACAAAACTGCTCCCCAGGGCAGGGCAAATTGATCAGTAGTTAATGGTGCTTGCTTCCAAAACTATTCCCCAGGGCCGGGGATGTGGTTTGGTGGTAGAGCACTGCCTTAGCATGTTCAAGGCCCTGGGTTCAATCCTCAGAACTGAAAGAAAAAAGAAAAGAGGAATGAAACAACAAACTATCTTCTGAGTTTTATGTAAATTGACTCACAAAAGAAATTTTATGTCTCACCTTTTTGTAGTTTTGTGAGACAGCATCTCACATAGCCCAGGCTGGGCTATATAGATAATGATGACCTTGAACTCTTGATCCTCCTGCTTTTACCTCCAAGGTGCTAGCATTAGAGACACATGCCACCACAGCATCTCTTCCCTGCCTGGCTGAATGACATTAAACTCACTGCTGTTTCTCATGCCTTGCCATCACGGCCACCCGTGGAAGCATCCTCTTGAGTACCTACCACCTAGTAGCACGTGTACATCGAGTTCTGTGGACTGAAGAGGAGATCCTGAGACAGCAGGCTAGCATCTTCACTCACTTAAACCACAGTGCACGTGAAATGCACTTTATGTCCTGGGAGCTTGCCTCTCCCTGTTGTCATTCCTAGGTCCACCCACTGGGGGCAGCAACAGCAAGATCATGATGACAGTTTACTCTTCTCATTGTATGGATGATAATAAAAATATGTGGTGGGGACATTTCTTTTGCAAAGTCACAAAGAGGAAAAGAGGCAGGGCTTGGATGTAACTCTGGGACTCTGCACACTCGTGCTCCTACCCACTACACTCGCTGGCAGATAGAGGGGTTCAAGTAACATAAGTCAGCCCTACACCTTGTCTCAACAGACTAGGGAGGGTCTTAAAGGGGGAGATGAGACTTACAGGCTGTAAACCAGTAGGAGTCCAGAGACTCCTGAGTTCTGAACAGGTGCTGGGGATGGGTGACCACATGACCTGAAAAAACCACCTTTCAGACCAGCTCTGAGGGAGGCCAGAAGTGCCGATGCTGACTGCCACAACTATATTTTAATGCTATGAGAAGGGGTGGGGGAGCAACAATAAGCAGTCCTTCCAATTTCCTTACCATTTTCTCGCTATCTGCAGGGGCCCCAAGCTCTACACCAGCCCTGCAGAGCAGCCAGACTCCCTTTGGAATATAAGCAGCCCCTGTCCCTTCACTGTTGCCTGTGACAACCGTGCAAGTTCCCAGCAGTGCACTTCAGGCCTGAGCACTGGCTAGGCCCCTGGCAGCCTCGTCCCCGCCTGGCCACCTGAGCTTTCTCACAGTATCAGGTACTCCGGATCTTTTCCACTTCAGGACTCTGCACGTGCAGTTCGCTGTCCCTACAAGTTCACAGCTCCACATTCTTACTATCTCTGCTGTTCTCAACAAATCGGAAGGCAGGAAACTGCTCTGATTTGATGGGTGGAGGCGGGGAGGGGGGTTAGAAGTAGAAAATGAGGAAGTGGCAAGTGATTCCACACAGTGACCAGCAGTGAAGTTAGGCAAGGAAGCCACCAACAAGAGATGCTACATCTCCCAAACACCAATGACTTCTCTAATAAAATTGAAATAATCAAATTTATTCTTTGAGATAGAACTTTCTATACAGCTCAGGCTGGACTCAAATGAATAGTCTTCCCACCTCTGCCTCTCAACTGCTGGGATAGTAGGCATGCTCAGCTGCAAATTCCCTTTTTACTTTAGCTCTGTAAATCTCAAAATTCAATTTAAATAAAGAAATTTAAAGATGAAACACACAGTTCTAATATCATTTCTAAACCCTCTGCCTTTTGTGTGCATGCATGTGTATGATGTATACATGCGTTTTCATACACTGTGGATACACACGTGTGCAGGTGTATATACATATGTGGATATACACCAGAGGTCATTATCAGGTATCTTCCTGAATAGCTCTCCACCTTATTTTTGAGACAGGATCTCTCATTGAACCCAGAGCTCACCAAACTGTCTAGCCGAGCTAGTGAGCAAGCCCCAGGGATCCTTCAGTCTCCACCTCTTCAGTGCTGATTACAGATGTGCACCACCATGCCTGAATTTTACATGAGTGCTGGAGATCCGAACTCAGATCCTCATGCTTCTGCAGCAAGTGGTTTATCCATTGAGCCCTCCTCAGCCCTCCTCTGCCTTTTTAATAATGTGCTTTTTCAGCTTAAGTCACTCGCTCATTCTGACCTCAGCAGGAATAGTAACTATAAACATATGAAGACATAAGCCAAGGAAGTAGGCAGAGTCTGAGGAGGTGTTAAACCACAGCAGACTGGTAGATGCTCAATCAAACAACTACTGATGCAAGAACACAGACAAATCTGAATGCATCCCTAGGACCAGATGTCTCTGCACATCTGGAGACAGAGATATTTTCCACAGATGTTTCCACAGTAGCTCTGCAGCCTCTTCTACCTCCCTCTCATCACTCTCTAGAAATGTGGACCAGCTGCTGAGCTTGGTCTAGGAATACATGTCATTTGTAAACATCTCCTTAAACAAAAGTCCACATACTGTTATTCCTCTTCTTTTGGAGACAGAACACACTTGGTCTTTGGTATGTAAGAACAGACTAGTGTGGGTTGGAGAGATGGCTCAGCAGTTAAAGACTCTTGCATGCAAAGCCTGATGATCCGAGTTTGATTCCCTATGTAAAGCAGATGCTTAAAGTAGATATGCATCTATCTAAAGTTCTTTTACAGAAGTAGGAGGCCCTTGGCACTCCCGTATTCACTCCATCTCTATCTCTGTCTCTTTTTTCTCAAATAAGATGAAATAAAATAAAACACACTAGAAGAATAGACTAGTTCTCAAACAACCATGGCTTCGCTGCAATACCTCTAGCATGTGTGTGCCATCAGGGAGCCACTATGTGGCCCTATGTGGTACTGTGTGTCCCATCTGCTCTAGCTGTGTGGCCACATGGCCTGCTGGAGCTGCCACAGCCCTGGAGAAATCACCCACATGCAGGGAATCTGTGGGAGCACTCTAGGACCCCCTCCTGACACACAGCTGAACACAAGCACCATTCAACAGCATACCTGTGTTTGCAGGAAGTTGTAAGGAAGCAGGGGACACCTCGATGGGAAGTGTGGCTATGCAGGAATGAAAGCCAAGAGCTGGCAGACAATTGGACAGTGAGTTATTTCTTAACACCACTGAAATTTGGCTCTCATCAGTTTCACAATGATGAGTTTAAAAAAATCAACAGCTAATTCCTTTTCTTTAAGACTCTGACCTTCTCTAAAGTATCCATGAGGAGGAGGAAACCACTCTAGTCCTGGGAACAACGGGATCCCAGAGGCTGAGACGAGAGCTGTGACATTTAAAAGCCTGTGTTCTCTCAGATGTTCACTACCCTTAAATGACTTGAGTGGGTCACAGCTGTGTTGTGTGTGTGTGGGGGGAAGCATCAGGGGATAGAGAGATGGCTCAGTGGGTGAAGAGCTTATTACTTAACAAGGACCTGAATTTGGATTGTAACCACATAAAAGCCAGGTGTGGACTATGTGCACCTGTATTCCCAGCAGCACAAGGCAGGCAGAGACGGGGGATCCCTAGGACATGCTGGCTAGCTAGTCTGGCCGAATCAGTGAGATCCAGCCAGGTTCAGTGAGAGGCCCTATGTCAAAAATAAGGCAACTCCAACATTGACCTCTGTTTTTCACATGCATGCACACACACAAACCTGCAAACGTGTGTGCTTACATACAAACAGGCATGTGTGCACACTCTTGCACACCACTCACATACATATGCAAAGAAGAGACAAAGCATCAACATTTCAAAAAACATGGAAGGGACCCTGACTTTGGGATTAATGCTGTAAAAAAAATGCAAGTTAGTGACAGATAGAATGAGGGCCTCTTTGCAAAACATTTCCCAAGATAGGACAGAAGCAGATTTCAAAGAGATATTGATTCCTTTTTAAAGCAATTCTTCAATTACCCACTAAGGCTGGCTTTTAGTCCCTTATAATTTAAGTAGATTGCTTTACAAATGTTCTTTTAAATTTTATCTTTTTTAGTCCTTTTCTGTAAAGACAAACTAAGAACTAACAAGATTCTAGGAGTCATAAATATAATCTCTCCAGATGAATCTCGATGGCTTTGCAATGGAGTGTTTTATGGTCGAGATCAATGTCTAAGCACACACATCCATCAGGCACATCTGTTTCTATCGGTGTCATTTTCTTGGCCCAGGAGCAGATACCCCGAGGGGGGTTGGTCTCTTATATCGCTGTCTCTCATTGCTTTCTGACCTTTCTCAGGTGAAAAGGTGAGGCTTCCAACTTAATTCAACCTTAGCCTGAAGAATCTGAATCCATGATGGATGGATCCAGCATCCTGTAAAAAGCTATCCAGCAGACATCAGAAAGAAGACTGATAGATCTGATGACACTGAAATGTAACTTTGACTAAATGGACAGGGAATACCTACAAGAACTGACACACCAAAAATGGTAAATCTATATACATATACTACTTAGGTTATGCATATTCAAGTGGGAAAGTGTTTTTTCCGATTAGTTTGGGAAGGGAATGGCTAGGGAGAAATGAGGAATCTCACATGCTGCTAATGTGGGTAGGAGGAACAATAAAAAAACAATTTCCTTCCCAAGAGCAGTTTGGCAACAGTTATCAAAGCCTTAAAATTATGCCTCTCCCCTGAGCCAACACCACCTCCAGAAAGACAGCCCGAGGAATTATTGGCAATGTGCTTAAAGATTAATGTGAACGGATGTGGAATGCAGCAGTATGGATAACACTGAAAAAACAGACTGTCCAATGAGAAGAAATTAGTGAGATAAATCATGTATCACTTTGCTACGATATGTTATGTGGTCATTAAAAAATCAGGTTCTAGAAACATTTATCAAGGTGGGATAGGAAACTGTCCTGAGAGATGCAGGGGAAAGAAGCATGCTAGATGACTATGTTGCAATGAGCAGGTATGTGGAGAATCCTAAGGCAACCCTGCACAGGGGCCTGGAAAGACATGAGTCAAATTATCAACAGGGATTACTTCCACACAGGTGGGATTATCTATGACCTTTTTTTCTGGACTTTCCAATTTCTTCAAAATACAACCCATTTATCTCAGGTAATTGAAATAAATGGAGCACAAAATATATACAGAAACAAACACTCGTGTATTTTAAGGGCCCAAGCAGGCTGTTCTTTCCATGTGTTCCTGTAAACCAAGAAAAACGGTCCTTGGACTTGTCCAAGCTGCGACTGGGCAGATGACTTCCAGCTTTTCACAGGAGCTCAAGGGCATCCCTGCTCCCAAGCCACCAGTGCTCTGATCCTGTACACCATGAGACCATGCCATCAGGGGGCAGTTCCTCTAAGAGGAGGTGAGGGGTGGTCACAGTCATCAATCATCAAATTATCAAGGATGGTGGCACAAAGTAAAAGCCTGACATAGGTCGGCAAGGCAGCCAGAGCCTGGGTTTTCTGACTCCTCATCAAATGACCATAACGCTATCTCCACAGAACAGAAGTCAGGGAGGAAATGTCCTTCCAGAAGCCGTTCTCTTTCTAGTACCATGCTGGGCTGTTCACCTGGCTTCTGTCAGCAGCAGCTAAGAGCAGCAGCATGAGCTTTGGAGGGAGCAAACCTAGGTTCAAATCTCAGCCCCATATCTTCTCTTCCACATGTCGGTAGCTGGTCACTTCCTCTAACAAGTCCCAGTGTCTTCTCCCTCAAGGCTGTGAGGAAGAGTCCTGTGGAGTCCTCAGGAGAGTTCTCAATGGCTCATAGCAGATTCTTAATGTCAATGATATGGATGAATTATAAGCATCTCGTGTGTGTTATCCATTCTGAACCTTCTCAGGTGGTAGGAGGAGCAGCATGTGGCGAGAACACAGACCCCACCACAGCTGTGTGAACACAACAGGCAATCCTCAAATGTTCACAAGTGAGGACACCTGAACAGAGAAGTAATTTGATGATCGTTCACAGCACCATCTTACTGCAGAGGGTTTTAAGAATCAGAACCTAAGAAGCATGCTTAAGACCCATAACAATATAGCAGAGCTGGGCTTTGAACTTCAAACTGGCCTAAGCCCCACGTGCTATTGACCAATGAAACCTAGCTTTCTACCCTTGAACTTTGCCCAACCTGTATAGGAGTGGAGGGCAGGACAAGGTTTTCCCACAGATGGAGTAATGGTAAGACAGGCAGGGGTGCTGAGGGGGACACCCTGAGGCCTGTCCTAACAAAGACTGAGTGTCAACAGATGGGGAGACTCAAAGCTGTGTCAGAGCAACCCGTATTACCTGTTTGGTCATGTGCAGATTCCACTTAGGAACCAGCAGAAGAAAACAGTCTCCAGGTAAAAGTGGATGAAATCATGGCCAGCCTGAAGGTCAAATGTAAGAGCCTGGCCCCTGCCATGTGGGTTCCAAGCTCAAGATCAGGGATCTAGGGCAGCAGAGCTTGATCAGAATGGAACATGAAACAGACTGCAAGGAGGTTGCTGAGGCTGGTCAAGGCCATGGAGAGGAAGGGAAGTATTTTGTTTGAGATGCCTTGCACAGAGGTCGGTTCTCAATGGACCCACCATACTGGGACTGGAGCCATTCCCTAAGGAGACTGGAGAGAAAGGTTAGGCCCAGGCTACTAACAGGCAGAGGGCATGGGCATGAAGAGAGATCAGAAGAAGAGGTGAACACTAGGGACAACAGAGCTAGAGCTAAGAAATGAGTAGAAATATAGATACTGAGGGAAGAGAAGAAAAATTACTATGTGTTGACTTTCAAAGTGACTTAAAATCTCAGAACTGGAATGGAGGAGGAAGGCTCAAGAATTGAGAAGTCTGGGAACAGCTCAGGGAGGTAGGCAGGAGGTGAGAACAGGAATGAAAAGTGTAAGCTGTGTCCATACACACCAAAGGAGGCCACCCCTCACTCAAGACCCGGAGGATGGAGGAGGAGGAAAGCCCCTCCTACCTTTTGAGTGTGGTCTTCCATACCTACATCGGAGGTGAATCTCTAAAGGCTAGACATTTCTTCCTTAGCCAGAAACCTCTAGAAGAGGCTTTAGGATGTGGCACAAATCACAACAAGGTTTTCTTTCTCTAAGTGCGCACGACCGTGTCATCACATCACTGTGCTCACCTGCATTAATTGCTTTAATGGGCTCTGGAAATAGCAGTCAGCCTCCTCTCCTTCCTCATCAGGACCCCTGGGAAGGCCATGGGGGGGGGGGGGAAGGATGCTAAGGACAAGGTGGCACTCTGGGATGTAAAACCATACATCTGCCTCCCTATTATTTAAAGCCTTGCTTCAATCAGAAGGGAGTTGGGGACACCCAGTTCCATCCATCCATGCTAGGCTTTATTGATGCTATAAAGCAAAAATGCAGATACCAAAAACCAGATAGGAGTGTGATTACATTTTTAAAGAAGCTGTCAACCTGGAGTGTTGACTACATTTAGGGGATGATGGGATGACTCTGCAATTCAAACAGCTACAACCAAGTCCTGATACTTTTTTTCCAGTGACACTTCAAGACAACAACAACAAGCACTAAGCAGGCAAGGCCGAAGGTTTCAAAGCCAAGTGGATGCAGTGGGTACCATTTCTCATCTCAATGCTTGCAGTGGGACCTCCTGGGTCATATTTGTCAAACTTTTGCTATGCAATGACAATGATGATTTGCTTGTGAGGACAATGAGCCAGGTTTAGTGGTGATGTCCGAGTTACAGAGAAGTATGTGTCAAGGTCACCACCAACAGTCAAGTGAGCCCAGGTCCACAAAGTCCATCTGAAACCTCAAAGCCTCAGACCTGTCTTCCTGAGACTTCTCATGTGGCAGCTGACTTTGTGTAGCTCAATCTTGCTTTTTTTTTAAAGGCATTAAGGGAGCTAGGGAGATGGTTCAGAGGATAAAGCAGCATGAGTTTGCAAGCATGAGAACCTCACCCACATAAAAAATGCAGGGTGTGGTGGTGTACCCCTGTAATCCCAGCACTGGAGAGGCAGAAACAGGGACCCTAAAGCTCACTGGCTAGATTATCTCTCCTAACAGGTAAGCTTCAGATTCAAGGAGAGGCCCTACCTGGTGACTGAGAAGACCCTCTAATATGGACCTCTGGCCTCCGCACACCCAAATATGTGTATACACACGAATGCATACTGCATACACATACCCACACACATGCATACACAGGCAAAAAAAAGTCTGGGTCTGGGCAGAGTGGGTCCAGCTCTCTAGACAATTCTGAATGTGGTTAAGAGTTGAGGGTTGATGTCCTTTCCAAACCTTCCTGTGGTTTAGACTTCTTACCTGGGAGCTTGTTAACTCTCAGAATTCCCATGTCTGCCTGGCTCCTAGGAATTCACAAGCACCTTTTTCTTCATTCTTTTTTGCTTTTTGACACAGGGTCTCACCACATCACATAGCCAGGTGGGTCCAGAGCTCACAATGAAGGCTGGCTTCACATGCACAACCCTCTTCCCTGAGCCTCTAGAGTGCAAACACCCTTTCTGATGTCACTTAGAACCCAGGAGAGGACATCTCAGGACCTTGTGTGGAAGGCTGTTGGATTTGCTTTGCATTCCAAGAGGATGCTGATATTAGCAAACTCAGGTGGGGAGGAAAAATAACTGGGAAGCTGGCTGCCAGCTGAAGCAAAGCCGCAGCCAATTTAGCAGAAGGAACACGAATTCTCAGAGGAGGAAGAAGGCAAAGGTGCTGGGACTGGAAGAGAGAAAAAAATAAACCCACTTCTGCATTCTCGCAGAAAATAAAGTGGTGTTTAAACAGAGGTGTGATTACTGGGAACTTGGCCTTCAGTGCAGTATTGGAGCTTCCTGAAACCTGAACCGCTTTTAAGAAAACAAACCAGATGTATCTCACCCCAAACTGCTTCACTGATTGCTTGGAAATGCACACATGATTCTATTTTGGAATCAGACACAATCAGGCTACTGAAATAACCCACTTCCGGGGATGTGGTTTTGAAATTAAGAGCAAAGTGACACATGGACTTGCCAACAGGGTCTCACAGGGTGGAGCTGGGCCACAGAAGGTGGGAAAAGCTGTCACCTATCTAGACATAGACCACAATTTTTTAAAAAATGTCTTCTACTAAAGTGGAAGTAGGAAGCCGTGCGTGGTGGCACATGCCTTTAATCCCAGCACTCGGGAGGCAGAGGTAGGAGGATCGCTGTCAGTTCAAGCCACCCTGAGACTACAGAGTGAATTCCAGGTCAGCCTGGACTAGAGCGAGACCCTACCTTGAAAAACCAAATAAAATAAAATAAAATAAAATTAAATTAAAAACAAAGTGGAAGTAGGGGGTTTCTGATGTTTTCACACCTGGTCAGTCATTGGATGCCCACAGCCATCCTGGAAGGAAGCAGGTGGAAGGGTGGTTATGTCCACTTCACAGCTGCAATACTGAGGTTCAGAGGTGTCATGTGAATGGACACAGCCACTGGATTATTCTTCGTGTTGCTGTGACAAAATACCTGGCTGAAGCAATTTAAGGAAGGGTTCATTTGGGCTCACAGTTCAAGGGTACAGTCCATCACGGTGGGGAAGGCATGGTGGCAGGAGCTTGAAGGGCATCATATTCCACCCACAGTCAGAAAGCAGAGACGAATGCTGGTGCTCAGCTTACTGTCTCTTTTTATTCAGTCTGGGACAATAGCCATGGGATGGTAGTGCCCACAGCTACCAATGAATTAACCCAATCTAGAAACTCTCTCAGACATGCTCAGAGATTTGTCTCCTAGGTGATTCTAGAGCCCATCAAGATGACAATCCAGGATAATGACACACACAGCCACAGGGCAGGCTTCACAGTGTCAGACAGACAGACAGACAGACAGACAGACAGACACACACACACACACACACACACACAGAGCTATGGGGCAGGCTTCACAGTAACACACGCACACGGCCTATGGATTTCCTGGGGCTTCCATCCAGCAACCACATATGGACTTCCTTAGCTCTCACATTCAGGAACTGAGGTGCACAGGTAATGGGGGAGGTAGAGGGTAAGCTCTAAAGGGAATCAAAGGGGGTGGGGTAGGGTGGGGCGGGGCAGAATGCTGCTCTGGAGAGGGTAGCAGGGATGCAGAGGCATAAGAGTGCCACAGCATTTAAAATGCTTGGTGATCTGTGGCCACAGCTGGGTCTACATCTCATTCTTTGACTCACTGAGGACAGGAAACATGTCCTGTTTCATTTCTTATTTCCAATGTCAGACACAAGCCTTGGCTCAGAGAACATATGGACAAATGGTTCTACTTGATGAAGTGGGCTGAGGCATGGAGACATGAGTAAGAGGTTATTACTTCCTCACTGGAGAGTTTCTAGGCAGTTCTCAAATGACCTCCCAATGTCAGGCACAAAATGTGACCTCTGCCCTCCTCTAAGAGTTAGAATTCCTCTTGGTTTCCAGGCAGGTGGGCCACTAGGTCCTAATCCGCCTTGGGCTGGCCAATTCTACTTCTTGACCATGATCCTATCATTTTCATGTCCCTGCCTTCCCTAAGTCGATTAAATGGCACCCAAGGGACAAAACACATGGCACCTGGCAAGCACTCATAAAGTGGGTGCCTCTCTTCAGTAGTGCTTCAGAAAAGCAAATCTTGGTAATGAGGTTGTATGGATACAAATGCATTAATTGGACTAAAGGTACTGCTCTGATAGGGAATGTGACCGAGAGGGAAGCTGTGCAGAGCTGGGACCTGGAGGTGTGTGAGAAACCTCCACTTTGATCTATTTGTCTGTGAACCAAAAATAGGGTCCATTTTCAAGGTGGGTAGGGAGATGCTCAGCGGGTAAAATGTTTGCCATGTAAGCATGAGGACCTGAGTTTGGAAAATGTGGGTGCGGTGGTGCACACCTGTGAGGCAGCTTGCTAGCTAGCTAGTCTAGCTGAATCAGTGAGCTCTAGGGTCAGCACGAGACTGTCTCATAAAGTGGGGTGGAGAGTGACTGAGGAAGACACCTAATGTCAACCCCTGACCTCCTTATGAACGTGAATACATATGTAGGTATACCTGCAACCCCTCCACAGGGGGGGGGGAGGCGAAGGAGGGGGGAAGCAAAAGCAATCTACGAGTTCTGGCCCCAGGTGCTACTTCATGCAGTCACCACCAGGAACACAGGACAGAAAAGGGAGAGAATACTTCTCTGCACCTGCTGGCTATAAAGGTAAATGTTGCAGCCCCCAAACGAGTCAAAAGCACCCCCACCCCGTGGCACAATCAGACATCTGTGTGAGCTTAAACTTAATATCACAGTCTTGCTTGGGGATTTAAACCGAAAGGAAAAAAGCCAAAGGAATCCTTTTGGAAAGATTCATATTTCAGTCGCCAGCCATTTGATGTCATTTCTTCTAATCCAATTCTCTGGTCCTGGCTGGGTACTAGTCTGGTGTCCCCAAGCAGAAGAGACCAAAGACAAGTTTCCCAGACATATTTTTAAAAAGCCTTGCTAGAAAGCCAGTTGGAGCCTAATCCCTTTAACACCTGCTTCTGCTCGAAGCCCTTTGCAGGATGGAGGGAAGATTAAGACTCCAAGGAGGCACACATGTGCTGCAAACAGACAGGCTCGTGCACATGTGAGGGGCTGCATGTGCCTGACAGGTGCATACGGACCGGCTGTTTTAGCAGACGGGGTGGCAGAAGCCCAAAAAGCAAGCACTGGGGTGATGGTGCATTTCTTGTGTCCAGCTTCAAGTCAGGAGGCAAGAAATCTACCAGAAAAATATAAGTGCTAAAAACGAAGGCAGAAACTCCACAAGCAATTCTTTGATTTGAACAGTATATTACCAGTTGGAAGAGGATTTTGCCTGGCACAGGTGTTGTTTTTTAAAACCCTGTTAGTTTGAACCAAACAGATATACAAGTAAAGATGTGGACCCTCAGGTACTGCATGATCTCTGGATATGTGACAACCAAAGACTGTATGAATAGTGAACCCTTTCCACACTGGTCATAGGGACCCAGGAATGAATGCAAGAATGAATGCCCAAGGGAAGCCCCTAGGTACCCATGTTTCCCAACTGAGGCGTAGCAATGAAGCCAGTGCAAGCAACTACATTTCAGATACAAATCTGGACGTGGTAATAATGCATAATGGCTTCAGCTAACCATGTACAATAGTAAAATGACAAATGTGTCATTTCAAACCTGCTGAACCAAATATAATGACATATTAATTTGGACAGATTCTTCCCGGGTTATTATGCAAGGAAGGGAGGGAGTGATTTAACTTTAATTAACTGAAAGGGTTTGCAAATAGTTCTTAACTTCTGGAACGGTTCAAATTCAAATACACTGCTTGGATTTACCCGTGGGAATGCTGAGACTGTAATGAAGCTGTTTAATTTTTATCACGGTAAAACACACACACATCCCAGCAGTACCTGGAAGTCTCTAGAGCTGGGGCTGCAAAAACAGGGGATTCAGAGTAAGCAGGAAGTGAATTTGACTTCAAGTGCTCTGGGGTAAGGATGTTAGTATGCAAATCCTATTGGTAATTCTCAGTTGCCCTGAAATCGCACCAAGCCTGGTGTTCTTGAGTCCAGAGCAGGCAGCCAGGCTCCCATTGGTACAGTGTGTAACGCCTTGAGTTCTTGATTTAGTAGGAAGCTACCCAGGAGTGCCACACTTCTCTTCTTCCAATACTAAGCCAACTCTCTGCCTTAACTGAAGGCAAAACAACAAGAGAACATTGGGTTAGACATTTTACAAGCCTTCTGGGTAGTGTGTACCAATCAAATCAGACTCCTCTAAGCTAGAAAGGACCGTGGACAGCCCTGATCCCATCCACCCTGGAAGAGTGACTTGTCCAAGCTCACACAGCAAGTGATATGAATGTAGTATCCCTGGTCTATGGCTGATTGATCAAGTACATTTGGCCAGAAACCTTTGAGTGCTCTAATTATTGTTATGATTTCTAGTTTTGTTCATTCGAGATACTTTTCAAAAATCAAGCATTTCAACCTTATTGCATATAGTATCTGGACCTGTCTCTGCTGATTTGGTAAATGAGGTTCAAGAGAGGAATGGGCCTGTTGGCCATAGGAAAAACTCCTCAAGAAACTGATTTGGGTATCACTGCAGATCTGTCCAAAAGAAAACTGGAACCAACTCTCTTCTTGATCCACTCTTTGAAAAGCTATGTTCCTCGAATCCAGAAACCTTTAAGAATTTTGACTCTTATATTCTATTTTAATTGAATTTTCTTTATGTCACACACATATAATTCATTTCTCCTCTGGGGCAGGCTGGAGGCTCGCTTCCCTTCTCTTTCCATCAAAGAAGAAAAATAAAGATTTTTAATATTGAAAAGATGTTGACTAAATTCTATGGGGTGTCCTGGACCAAAAAAGAAAAGAGAAGAAAAGAAAAAAGACACAAGCAGAAAACCCAGTTAATTTGAATAAAGCTGGAAATGCAGGAGGAACTCGTCTTGGGGGCCCAGCAGCACCTCGCTGACCAAGGGGTTCCAAGTACAAGGGTCCCAGGTGATGGAAGCTTGTGGGGTGATAGGGACACTTCTGACTCTCAGTGAAGACACTTCATCCTCTGCACTGTGTCAACAGTTTTTGAGGTGACTTAACTGTCCCCAGAACCAAATGTACACTGTGCAACCTTGCTGTGTCCTCCTCCTCAGTATTTAATCCCACCCACTGCAGAATCTGTTCCCTTCTCCCTGTGGAGTTCCTGGGACACACACCAGCATTCATTCTGCCTGCTGTTTCTAAAAGGTCTCACGATCACAAGTTTGGCACTGACCAGAAGAGGGGCACCCCTGGGCCAGGAGCACATTGTGCCTTAGTGGTCACCTTGGAGAACAGGAGATGCGTTGGGCAGCTCACACAGGCTCCCGGATCACAGGGGCCACACTTCCAAGGACAGCCCTGCTCCTATGCAGTTCTCCCACAGGGCAAGTATTCCTTCTCCAGCTTGCTCCCTAATCTGTGTGGAGAGCTGAGTTGTCACATAACCAACTAAAGCAGGCGACGGAACTGAGATCGTATCCTGCCCTAAGCCACCATGAGGTATGGCCATGCTGGAGCTGAAGGACACAGCTGGATCGGGGGTCCAAACTCATGTTGCTTATGTTCAGGATCACTGTCTTCCTTTCCCCTAGTGATGATTAAGTGACCCCCATCTCTGTAAATGGCCAGTAAAATTGAATCTGTGGTTATAAATGATGTTTCAGATCAAGTATCTTTACAGCATAAATTTCCCATCTGGGAACTTTGGACCTATTAGAGGGCCAAGGCTAATGGACTATTTTTTTTTAATAAATATATGGAATGTGGGATGAAGGGGAGAGATTGATGCAGAGAGGGAAGTAGAAAGGAGAAAAATCCACACTGAGCTTTGCCCTATGGTCTCTGGAACAATCTAAGTATGTCACTTTCCCCCCAGACTTTCCAAAATCTTTAGGGGACTTCCCAAAGGAGTGGATGGGTGGGAAAGCAATGAGGGAGGTCACGGTCAAATTCAGATTGGGGGGGGGGGGTTGTACAGACAGGCAATCAACTCCGACTCACCTGGACAAAGCCACTGAACAGCACACAGAAGTAGCCCTGAACCTTGCTGCCTAGAGGTCCCTCAGTAGGCAATGTGTCCTTTTCATACAACCTGTGGTGAGGACAATCAGGAGACAGGGGAATGGGGGGCCACAGGGCAGGGATCACAGGCCAGCCCAAACTCTGGGGAGGCATTTCTCTATGATCCTTTCTTTTCCCCAAATTCTTCACTTCTTGTGCTTAAAGGGTTGGACAGGGTTGGGGGCTAAATGCTCCAGAGGTATCCTTGAGTCCACTGCAGACCAATCACTATTCATCTCATACTCCAACTGGCTTTCACTGGCCCTGGGCCAGGAGATTGGCAAGCAGGCACACTGTTTTATGGGCAGGATCAAATCTCTACAAGCTGCCTCTCATGAAGTTATTTTTGTTCTCAATTAACAGATTTTAAAAAGCACAAATACTCTCATGGGGCTGGGGGATCGTTTCTGACATCCAAGCAGAAGCCTCACATTCAACAAAGTTAGGGGCCATTTCTCTGCTCTGGCTTGTTCCAGGATACAGTATAGGGTCCACAAATAGTTACAGCAGCCCAAGCTCTGTGGTCACTCGTCCTTCTCAGGCCACTTGAGAAACAGAATTTTCTTTCAGAGGCTAAAAAAAAGATTGGGGATGGGGAAGAGGGGCATTGGGGAACTGGAGATAACTCATTGTTTGCCCATTAAAAAATGTAACTCATTATGGACAATAAAAAATAATAAATCTGTGGATGACAAAGGCAAAAAAAACCCAAAAAACTACAAGGATAGAGGCCATATGCTGACTGCGAACTCAATGCAAACCAGGGGCTTTCTTCTAATCTCCCAAGAACCAACAGCGCTTTTCACACTCTGTAACCACACATTTGATTGTCACTGTCTCCTGCCTTTTGACCCCATCAACGCAAAGCGCCACCATCTCCCCAGTGCTTGGCAACTATCTGTGCAAACTAGACGTTTTTGATTTAAAGTCAAGAAAAAGATGGAGCCCAGAGCCCAGAAAGGTCAAGTGATTTGCCAAAGGGACACACGGCATACAGCTACTGATGGTGCTGCACGACTCCGATGGCACTGGTCACTTCCACAAACCCCAGCCCTACCTACCTTCACAGCCTCCGCGTGGGTCACCCGGGCTAGAGATTTATCGTTGACACTCAGAATCTGGTCCCCGACCCTCAGCCCTTCCTTCTCGGCCAGGGAGCCCGGCTCCACGAGCGACACGTAGATGCCCACACCGTGTTCCGAGCCCCCACGAATGCTGAACCCCAAGCCCTCTTGGGCCTTGGCGCGCCGCAGGCTCACCAGCCGCACCTCCCCGGGCCCCGCGCCGTCGGGGCCGCCCCAGGCCGGCTGCCGGTAGAGGGTGTTGGCGGGCAGGTAGAGGCCCTCGGCGGTGTACTGGTCGAAGAGCAGCTGATCGGAGCGCGGGATGACCAGACGCAGCATGGGCAGCAGGCGCCGCTTGACCGGGCTGTCCAGCAGGACGCGCAGGGTGCGCACCAGGTCGAAGACGTTGCGGCGCGCGCGGTACGCGTTCAGGCAGTGCGTGAACTGCTCCCGCTCGGGCTCGCTCAGCAGCGCCGTGAGCGCCTGGTGCAGCTGGCGCACGTTGGCCGACAGCAGCCGCAGCCCCGCGCCCCCGCCGCCGCTGCCGCCCGCCGCGGCCGCCGAGCCCAGCGAGCCGGTGGAGGACGAGCTCACCGACAGGCCGTCCAGCGGCGCGTTCATCTCCCCGCCGAGCCCGGGCCGGGCCGGGGGCGCGCGGTGGGCGGCTGCGGCTGCACCTGCGGGGACTCCGGGGAGCGCCGAGGTCACGGCTGGAGTCCGGCTTTGGGGAGACGTGGAGACGCGGTCACGGTGGCTGGAGTCTGGGTGTGCGGGAGCGCGGAGACGACGGCTGCGGGGTGGCTTTGGGGATGGGTCGAGAACCGGGGGGACTCGATCTCCGGGAGGCGGGGGGTGTCAGCCGGAATCGCGGGGACACGAAGACAGCGAGGGTCGCGAAACTGGAACCCAGAGGACGCAGAGACGGCGGCCGGAATCCCGAGGACGCGGAGACAGTGGCGGGATCCGGGGTGTGTGGGGGACGGACGGACCCAGAGTTGGCGGCGGCGGCCCGGAGGTCGCGGAGACTGCGGCTGGAGGCCGGGGGTGGGGGGCGCGGAGAGACGACCGCGGGTTGACTGGAGCAGGGGCGCAGGGGCGCCGACCGCCCCGTCACACCGTGCCCGGGGTTCCCCCAGCCGAGCTTCCCGAAGGTCCTCGCAGGCTGGGGGACCCCAAAGTCCGAAGTTGGGGCGCAGCTCGCTTTAGTTCCAGAGCCCCGCGGGCGTCCAGCCCGGGGTGCGGGGCATGACCCGGGGAGGCAGCAGCCCGGGGGCCCCCGCGCCCCTGCGCCGCCCGGGCGCAGACGGAGCCGCGCCGCCGCGAGCCCGGACTTTGCGAACTGTTGAGCGGCGCCGGGCCGAGTCTTCCAGCGAGTTCCGACGCCGTCGCCGCCGCCGGCGCGGCCTTGGCCCCGCCCCCTCCCCGCCCCCTCCCCTCCCCCCGGGCTCCTCAGGAAATGACGTCCCGCCTGGCGCGCCTGGCGGTTGCCTGGAGACGGGGTGAAACAGTCCAGCCCCGGGGAAGAAAGGGGTGAAAGCGGGGGCGGGGCAGGAGGAGCCCCCCGCGGTCGGTCCTGCGAGCCACCTCACTTCTCCAGTCCCAGGGGTGGGGATGGGAGGGACCCCCAAATCATGCTCCTCGGCTAGCACAGTCGTGCACCAAGATCGCTAGAAGCAATTAGCCTGCTAGCTAATTCTCAACTGGGAAAAATAGCCAACTTTTGCCCTCCAAAACACCAGACACTTCAGGTTCGGTTTTTCTACCTTAAAACATGTCTCCTTCCTTTTGCATATTCACTGACTCCAAGTGTGTGTGTTTAGTAATGGTCAGGCACCTTGCTTTGTCACGCAAGTACCATGGAGAGCCAGCTCCTGTGATGGAGTAGATCAGACTGAACCCCTGCTGGGTGGGGTCTGAAGTTAGGTGGTTAGCAATGTAAGGTTTGCAACTCTCACGCACACACACGCACGCACGTGCATATAAAACGAAGTGCTAATAAGGTAGGTGGATTGTACTAAAACCAGTGTCTTGGTTATAAGTAATCTTGTACATATTGGGAGAAAGTGGGTGAAGGGCACATGAGATGTTTGTGTACTGTTTCTTACGACTACCTGTGGATCTACAATGATATCAAATATGATATGACTGGAGAGATGACACTTGCTTGCAAAGCCTAATGGCTCCGGTTGGATTTCCCAGTACCCATGTAAAGCCAGATGCAGAAAGTGGCAAATGCATCTGGAGTTTCTTTGCAGTGGCAGGAGGCCCTGGTGCACCCATACTCTCTCTCTCTCTCCCTCTGTCTCTCAAATGTTTTAATATACATGCATATATGTATAGATGCATATGTATGTATATATACATCTATAGATATAGATGCATATATGTGTGTATATGACATATAAGGCACATATATGAAGTAGGCTGGGAAAATACTATCTCAAAACATAGAAGGAAAATGCCCCTGAGGCATGGTCTGGAATCTGTCTTGGGGCATCTACTCCCCCAAACATGATCTAAGGAAAAGCCCAGGTCTTCTATCCGGACAGAGTAACTTTCTAAGGAGAATTATAATACTGCGCCTCCCCCCTCCCACACACCACATGTCATATGCAACCCTTCCAATTTCATTGCCTTGCCTAAGCTGTTCTTCTGTGGAAAACTGTCTTTTCCCTAAAACTAGTCTGGAATTGCCATCACAACACAGCTGGCTCTGACCTGGGGGAGGGATGGAGTAGGTTTGAGCTGTGAGCACTATTCTCATTTATGTGTTTGGTCACATCAACACTTTCCAAGCACCTGTTCTGTACTGGGTCATGCCTGAATGGTGGAGACCCTGTGTAAGAGACAAAATTCTCTGGCCTCTAGGAATCACAGTCTAGCAGAGGAGAAGATCATAAATTAAAACTCAGGAAAGGGCTGGAAATAAGCCTGCGGCCCGAGGAGGCCCAAGAGACCCCCCTCAAATTTCATCCTCAGGACCCATATAAACAGCAGGGTATGACCATACCTGTCTGTAACCCCAGGGCCTATGGGGAGCAGAGACCAGATTATCATCAGAGTTCCTGAAAAAAAAATGGTATGCTCATGGATCAGTGTGAGGCTCTCAAAAGAAGAGCACAATGAAGCAGGAAACCCACAGGAAAGTGTACCCCACCACAGGTATGCACATGGGGTATCACATGAGCATACACACTTTCAGTACGTGCACACACACATATGTAAAAGCAAAAATAAAAATAAATGTGTTTCATTGGCGGAGGACAGCCGTGAGAAGAGACTAAGGTAAGAACTTTATTGAAGTGGGCCCCCCTGAATGAAAAGCCCCGAAGAATGGACTTTTTCTGGATAATCCATGGGAAGAGTTTCAACACTATAACTATGTATTCCCAAAACAGAGGCTCAGAACTGAACTTAACCAGACATAGTGTCTCACACCTATAATCCTAGCACTTGGGAGAATGAGATGAGAGCTCAGTGTGAATTTGAGGCCAGTCTGAGCCATGGAGAGAGTTGCAGGTTAGCTTGAGCTAGAGTGAGAACCTGCTGCCAAAAAACAAAGAATGGAATTCTACTTCCTCAAAGGATCTTCAAGCTTCCTCACTTCTCTAATACAGACTTGAGTTGAATCGATGCCTGATGAACATATTTCACAGGGTATCAGAGGAAGGTGTTGTAAGGAGCTAGTTGGGTGATTCTGTCATCAGTCTTACAACTTGGCATTTAGCAGTTTATGCTATGTACTCTTATTCCTCCCCAACTTCCTAGTTGAAGCCTTTAATACAAACAGATGAAGATGTTTAAGGAAAAATTAATCTTTTCCACCCTCCCCCCAAAATGCGTTAATGGTCTACCTTGAAATGCCATCACACAGGGTTTAATTGCATGCAGTTCAAATTTTCTGCAAATGTATTTCATGCTTAGCTTTAGTTAGTGTTCTAATTTGAATTACTGTGATTGGCTTGAGAAATGCATCCCAGCAGCTGAGATCGCCCATTCCCAATATTTTATTTTTGTGCAAAGGATGTTCTTAGGAAGGTATTTGGCTTTAGGCAGCAGAAGCCACACTGCATGAAGTCTGAGAAAAAGAAACACTTTCTTCTGCAAACATCAGAGACCATCTGGGAGGCTGTGCTAGTGTTGAACTTCAGAGAGGCTGATCTGAGAGGCGGACGAGCAAGAACACAGAAAGGAAAACGTCGGAGACTCTCCCGTCCATCTTGCATAACCACCTTAGTATCAGTTTGCACGGCGTCCCCTCGGAGGAGAGGCGGTGTGTAACTGTGCTCAAACCCCAGGAATCCCATTTCACGTGTGAAGATGGGTTTGATACTCAGAAATAAGCTCTTGGAAATCCAAGTTGTCTGGGCTCCCTGGGCTATGCTGCTTTCAGCCTTCAAGATCTGGACAGAACCCATGAGCACATGCTTGGCCTTGGCTGTACACTGCCCTCTTCAGAGCAAAAACAGTATTCTCCTGTGCAGTAGAGCTCCCCCTCCCCCCTCTCTCCCCCGCCCCCTCGAGCTAGGGATCAAATCCAGGGCTTTCTTTACAGTGTTAGGCAAGCCCTCTGCCCAGCTACATTAGTTACTGTCTCCTTGCTGTGACCACAGAAGCAATTTAAGGGGGAGGGGCTTATTTCTGCTTATGGTTCCATGTTACAGTCCGTGGTGGGGAAGGCAAGAAGAGGTCACACTTTGTCCACAATCAAGAAGCAGACAGCAAAAATAAATAAATAAATAAATAAATAAATAAATAAATAAATAAATAAATAAATAAATAAATAAATAAATAAATTAAAAAGCAAATGTATAAATGCTGGTGATCAGCTAGCTTTCTCCTTGTAATTCAGTCCTGGACCCCAGCCCATGGCATGGTACCACCTACATTTGGGGTGGGATTTTTTCACTTCAAATGACCCAACCTAAAAAAATTCCTCACAAACACACCTAGAGATTTTATTCCATGATGAGTCTAAATCCTGTCAGGTTAACAATCCAGATTAACCATCACACTGGCACTTTTTTTTTTTTTTTTTAAGATAGAATCTCATCATGTAACTCAGGTTGGCCTGGAACTTGCTATAGGGCTGACCTTGAATTTATGATCACCCTGCTTCTGCCTCCAAATTCTGGGATTACAGGTATATGTAACCACACCCAGCACCAAAGCTGCTTTTAGTTGTTCATTATGCTACTCAATTTGAGCCAATCAATGCCTTTCCCTTATGGATGTTTCCAGATATTTGGACTTGTTTGGGCAGGGAGATAACTCAGTAGGTCAAGTGCTTGCTTTGAAAGCATGAAGAGCTGAGTTCAGCTTTCCAGCACTCATGTAAAATGCCAAGCATTGTGCATGTACTTGTAATTCCAGCACTGGGGTGGGGGTGGGGCAGAGACAGGCATTTCCCTGGGGCTTACTGCTAGCTAGTTCAGCCTCATTGGTGAGTTCTAGGTTGAGTGAGAGACCTCAAAGAATCAAAGAATAAGTTGGAATGCAATTTTAAAAAAAGTCTCACATTGACATCTGGCCTCCACATACATGAACACACGTGCATGTGGCCACACATACAAACATGCACACCACACACACACACACACATACTCATGCAAAATAATAAACTGGGAAAATAATAGTGTTAAACTGTGTGCTGAGCAAAACTTACAACTACTTAGGCACGCTTTGTGCTGAATTGGGTTTCGGTGGTCTCTTTACATGTTACTCTCACATCTCTGTGATCAAAATACCTGGCAACAACAACTTTTGATCCAGGACTTCAGAGCATGAAGTCCACCATGGTGATGATGGCATGGTGCAGGAGAGCAGTTCACATCACTGTGGGTCAGGAAGCAAAGTGGGACAGAATGCTGCCAGAGATATGTGTCTAAAGCCCCACCTTTTCAAGCTCAGCACCACCTCCCAAGCTTCCAGAACCTCCCAAAATAACACCCCCATTGGGGACCAGGCATTGGAAGCATGAGCCTGTGGGTGTTATTTCATTCAGACCACAGTATCTTCTTATGTGTTCATTTTGACAATAAGGCACCAGATTGAGAGTTTGGACTTCAGGCAGAATACCCTCAGTCCATACTTGGAGCTTCCCCTTTGTCAGGTGTGTGACCTGAAACAAGAGGCTTCCCTCTCATCTGTGCCATAGTCAACCCTTCCTTGTCTCCTGTTCCCCATGAGGCAGCTGCAATCCTCCTGTGTCAAGCCCATGCAGTGAATCTCTCTCTCCTCTCTCTCTGGACCTCTCTCATGGCAATATTTTAAAAAGCCTTTCTCTATTTCATAGTCATTTGAAGCTTTTCTCCTTCCCTCTTATCCACTGGAATGTTTCCTTAGGAGGTGATTAATTTAATTTGAGATGCTACAGTACTCATGATTCATGGTTGGTAAACTGACTTTTTGTGGTGGAAGTAATGAGTGTGGATTTAGTAAAGAAAACATCGTTGAGAGAGGTGGAGGCGGAGAGGATCGGAGGAAACCCTGGGGTTCTCAGCTTGAATGCAAGAGAAGCTCTCTGATGTTGGATATCATGAGGAATCCTTTCTAGCTTGGAGACCCCTGAGGAATGGACATCAGTGACTGAAGTTATCACTTGCATTCCAGAACCACAGCCTGTCTCATCCTGGCATGTCAGTAGGGATGGATGACAACAGCAGATAAAGGAAAACAGTCTCCTCCACGACTGGTAGATGACACAGACTACATTGATGGAGTGTAGGGAGATAAGACAGGAAAAAGGAACACAAAGGCACCGGGAGACGAGGAGAAATACAGGTATTCATCTCAGCTTGGATGTAATCTGCAGGGTCTGGCTCACAGTCACATAAGCTCATGTGATATGTGTGGAGAAGAGTAATAGAGCTGTTATCTCTGACTTCAGATCTCTTCTATTTCTTACCTTTGTGACCTTGGGCAAATGATGGCACGTAAATTCCCTCATCTATAAAATTGGGTCACTGGTGCCAACGTGGGCATCATTGCCATATTGATGGTGCTGTTGGTGGATGCAAAGTGAACTCCTGCCATGTTTGGCACCTACCTCAGTTAAAGCTCTTACCCCGTGGGAACCCATCAGAAAAGCAAGGGTCCTTTATCTCTGAGTCTCGTGTTCATCCCAAGGACATGCACACAGGAGGCACTTATTGTGGAGTAATTCCTTAGCCCCTGCCCTCCCTGGCCTTTGTGTTGCAGACACAATCAGGGACTGAGAAGGCTGTTGGCTGGGGTCTTATCTATCCCTTACCCCCATAGCCAGTTGTGCTAAATGGAAAATGTCTTGAATGCTCGCAAAAGGCTAGGGCTACACAGGCATCCTTCTTGATTCTCCCCATCCTATAGAACAGGCATTACTGAGACAGAATAGGAGAAAGCTAACTTATTCAGGCAGCTCAGTCAGGGATTGCAGCCCAGAGGGATCTAGGACATGCCACCCACATGCCATCTCATCCTGGTACAAGAATGAAAACTGGCAGAACTGGAATTCGTGTCTGACCAAGAGTGATATTCTACACCCCCTGCTGTTCACAGTCTAGCAAGCATGACCTCAGTGGACCCAGGTGTGGTCAGACTCTGGGATCATGCCGCCAGATTTATCAACCAATCAGGTTTTCCCTGCCTACCTGAATCCAACACTATAAAGGTGGTGGCCGTGTCCTCTCTTGGCTCTTGCTTCCAGCTCTCATCATCCTTTGTGGACCTCCCTCCATGTGCATTTATGTTGCTGTCCTCACCCAGCAGCCTGGCTGGGGGAAGATGGGAAACCTCTGGTTTTTAATCCTAGCTTCCCCACTGGTCTTTGCCTTATGATTTTTCACCAGCCGCATTTACAACCTTCCTATGGTCTCTATATCCACCACGTGTGTATTCCCACTCTGGATCTGCCACGTGGGTGCTCTCCCTCACTTTCCCCTTAGCTTCCCTCCATGGGAAAACACACAGCGAATGCCCTGTGTATTTCTTCTAAGCCTCCCTACATTCTCTTCCATGAGCTCCTGGTTCTTCTCTCAGAAGCCTGCTTTGTTCCTCATACAAGCCACATACCTGTGGTTCCATTCTAACTTTTCTCTAAATACAGTCTAATTTGTCTTTTAAAAGCCTCAGTTTCTCTTAAATGATAAACTACTTTCCATGAAAATGTTTTTTTTAAAAAGATTAGGAAAGAACCCAAAACTTGGGGTTCATAAATCTGGGGGACTCTCTAAGCCCTCCAAATCCTGTGTCATTATGAGTACCCCCACTTCACGGATGAGGAAGCTGAGTGTCTGGGCTCTGAACAAGTGGCTTCCTTAAGGTCTCTGCATCCCTGTACTTTGTAATAGTGAGACAGCATTGATACTAATGTCTCTTACAGGGCTTTGGGGGAAAATATCACGTGATCATGATAGCAAAAACAAATCCCAGGGAGCCAATTTGTGAGCTGGAAGGAGACAGAGCAGGGGAAATGACCTTATCAGGCATGCTGTGCTGTAAATCCCATTGTCAGAAGATCTGTAAGAGGTGCTTTAATCAGGGATTATAGACTGGTTACACTGGGACACTCACTCCAATTCCAGAAGGTTCAGATTAGAGCAGCCCTTAGCCAGAAAAGAAATCCTCCACATTCAAATCATCATGGCAAACTGGGGCATCCATTCATGCATTCCCTTCATTCACACATTCCTTACTCATATGGTCTTGATTGTTTTGCCTCTGCCAGACAGTATTCTGGGGATTCAATAGGCGCAAGACACTCATGGTCCTGGCCTGTCCAATGCTGAAGTCAGACATGTTGCACTGTGCGCATCTGATGTGATCATTGGTGGCAGGAGCACTGTGACTTGTGCAGGTGACCCCAGATAGTGGTCCCTTCTATGAGCCTCAGCCTCCAACTCAAAACCATCACAGACAGCACTGCAGCCACACTTAGCTAAATAATTCCTGGTTACAAGACCTTGAGGAAATGGCTTTATCTCTCCTAGCCCAGCTTTCTTCACCCATATTTAAAAAGAGCTAAAAGGGGGATGTAAAAAGGGGATATTATGTTGGAAAGCCCACGTTGCAGGGTGCCTGAGGCTGGGACATGCTGGGCTGGCTGCAGGAACCACTGCTTTGAGAGAAGCATCACTCCTTAGCTTGGCTTTCCTGTCCAGGATGCTCAAATTTCTTTTTTTTTCTTTTTTAACTTCTGAAATTTTATGGCTCTAACTTATTTTTATTGTTGGTCATTATACAGTTTAGCAGTTTAGAATCCACCTTTCCTCTTCAGAGATAAATGACTGCACTTACGATTCACAATAGTAAGGGTGTTTTAAATTTCCTTTTATACATTTGCTTTATATGAGGATGAAATGTTTAACATATTGGGTTTTTCTTCTTCCATGCATGCCACGTGCATTAAATAAATGGCAGTCGGCAGACCACAGGGCAGCTTGGGACTCCCAGCAGGCAAATCACCAACATTTGAGAGCTCACCTTGCAGCAGACAGACATGGTGGCTCAGTAAAGGTATTTTCTGATTCTTGCATAAGCGATTAGTCTCCAAATTTATACAACTAACCTTTTTTTAAAAACTCATGGCATGATTCTATACCCATATGGAAAGCTTGTTGCTGAATTTTATCAATAATTCCATTCCTTCCTGTCCAGAACCCTCAAATTTCTTTTGACAATATTGATGAGCCTGGCTTCCATCTCATTGGCTCATTTCCCTGCTGATCATCAAGGAAACTTTTCATTCAGTTTTGTTTTTAATACCAGTCATCAAGGAATTCTGACCATAAGCTTGATCCCTGTATTGTTGACTAAATCCTTTCTCTCTGTGCCTCAGTCTCCCCATTGTACTGTGAGGGACTTGGAGGTGGTCATCTGTGGGTCTTCCTGGCTCCAAGTATTATATACTTGATTCCATAGCAGAGGAAGAAAAGGAAGGGAAGGAGAGGAGAGGAAGACAAGGGAGGCAGGAAGAGTTTTCTGGGGGTTCTTGGCTGAGGTGGATTTGGAATTCTGTCCCTGCTTCCTCTGACTGGTTCCAGGCTCTTAATGTCTCTTTGCCTCCGGCTCTCAAATAGCAGCTAATGATCCGGCTGCCTTTCAGCCAGTTCTGTGAGTTTGCCTTTGACTTTGGCCATCTTCAAAGGCACTCAGCAGACATTGTTATTACATTTACAGGGCCCAGCATGCCCAACTGCTTGGCAAATTGTGTCAAAGACTCTATCACTGTTACAGAAGAATGCTTGCTCTCTGCTCTCTTCTTTATTCCTTAGAAATTTGATGTTCTCATTGCCCTTCTGTGAAGGTAACATGAAATGGAGTTTCAACATCCTGGAGTCATAGCCATTTTTTTCTCTTAAAATATCACATTCCTTTTTTTGTCCATTAAATATTTATCAAGTGCCTACAAAGTGTTAGGCTCTGTGTAGGACGAAAGTGGCTCCCATCTTGTTGGGAGCTGGCTGTGTGTGGAATACAATGTTAGTTAACTACTGCTGTCTAACAAACTGTTACTCTGGATGGCGTAAACCATGCACATTGATCTTATTAAAGTTTCCATGAGTCTGGAATCTGGGCTTGCCTGAGCTGGCTCTTCTGCTCAGACCACACAAGGCTGAAGTGTAGAGTCTGGAAGGGCTGTGCTCTCTGATGACATCTTCTCAGGGGAAGGATGCACTTCCATGCTCATGCAGTTGATGGCAGAGTGCACCTCTTGTGACCATAGGACCTAGGGCCCCATCTTTGCTGGCTTCTCTGTACCAAGAAGCCAGGCACACTTGTTAACCATAGGGACCCCACAGATTTGCTGGGTTCTTCAAAGACGTCTAAGATGGTCCTTATTTATTTTTATTTTTCATGTGTATGAATGTGTGTGTGTGTGTGTGTGTGTGTGTGTGTGTGTGGGGTTGGGTGCACATGCCGCAGCACTTGCGTGGAGGTCAGAGCACAATCTCAGTGTGTCAGTCCTCTCCTTTCCACCTTGAGAGACTCTTTTGTTGTTTTTGCCTCTGGATAGGCCTATGAGTTTCCAGATTCTCCTGACTCCGCCTCCCATTACCACAGGCACACTGGGATCACACAAGTGTGCACCACTTTGAGTTCGGCTTTATGTGGGTGTTGAGAAATTGAATTTCAGTCAGCAAGTTTGCAATCAAGCACCTTTTAATAGCTGAGCCACCACTCTCCCCTAGTTCCTAAGATGGTGCTTTATAGAATATACTAGTAGAATAACTTCCTGGCATCCTTGACAAATGAAAAGGATCTCATCAAAGCAGTGAGATCCTGTCCCCTTTACAATGTCCTCTGGTTAGAAGTCACAGATGCTGCCTAAATGAAAAGAGATGAACATATACAAGGGTATCCGAGCTCACTCTCCTGCTGCTGTTTTTCACCTGCTGTGGCAGAAGTGATGTCCAGTCTCTGTTCATGTCATGCTTTCCCTTGCCATCATAAAGCTTCCTCTTGAGAATCCCCGTGAACAGAGCCTCAAACACCATAGTAGAGCTGGACCAAGATGAAGGAGCCTAGTGATTTCCTGGGCTTTGCAAACAGGCATCTTTAACTGCTGAGCCATCTCCCCATCCCCATGAGCAGAGCCTCAAATAAAAGAGCTGAGCTGGACCAAGATGCAACAGCCTGGAGATTTCCTAGAATCTCCAATGCAACAAACTCGGCTAATCAACTCACGACCCCCAATGTCCCCACGTCCTCATTCCACAAAAACCACCCCTGTAGCCACGAAGCTGGTGTTGGGGCTCCCTGCTCTGAGAACCACAATGCTCCTGTTGATATGGATGAGCTGTTCCCAGGGCTCTCTGGTGACATTGTTCACCAGAGCCCTTGGGATGTCTGCTGTAGCCATGAGCAGAGCTTCCTGCATTGACACATGCCTGGTGTAGCAGAGGATGCTCACTTCCAACTGCAAGAGCTCCCACCCGTGTCCCTGAGCAGCCCCAGACACAGGCTAAGCCCAAGCTGGAAGAGCTCCACCTCTGCCCCAGAGGCAGCCACAAATGCAGCACAGATCTAGCCTCAGGCACAAGCCCAACACCAGCTTCCCACCCAATTCCACTGGCAATCCCAGACCTGAGCTCGGATGTCCATTTCCTCCAGTTTCCTTTTGGGTTTTGAGACAGAATCTTTCTAGTAGCCCAGGCTGGCCTGGAATTCTATGATCACCTGCCTTGTCAAGTGCTGAGATTACAGCCGGTGACTGGGGTAATCAGACATCCTCCATGGGCTAGGAAATCACATTGAATGATGTTTCTTAATTCATTTTATCTAAAATATGATATTTATGCAAAATGCTTTTCATACTAACATGTTGCCATGATCTATTTTGTGGCTTTTGCTAAATAATAAAGCGTTTACTGAGGGAAAAAAAGGATATCACTCACGTGGGGTCACTTAGGGAATGTGTGCCACCAAGAAGATGGTGAAATGTAACCAGGCCTGGAGAAAGAAGCCCAAGACTCTTCCAAGTAGGATCAAGACATACTGAAGGAGGAGACTTGGGAGGCTGACACTTAAATGTAGATATGTAGGAAAGGACACTTGGCAGAAGGCACAGCAGGAACACAAATGTGGCAAGAGGTATAATGGGAGAGGACGTGGTAAGGCCAAGTCATGGCAGACAGGACCCACTGGGCTAAGCTATGCTGACAGTGTGGAAAAGCAAGAAAGCCAATGATCTGCAGGTGCAGCTTCTCATTTTTCCTAGAGGAGCATCAGACACTTTCTCAAAAGCTCTCCAAGATTCGTAGACACACTTGTACTCCATAAAGATCCTCAGTGAGTGGCACTCTTTTAAGAGTGTGACAAATACCAGAGCTGGCAGGAAATACTTCTGAGCCTCTGGGGCATACCTACACATAGGCTGTTCACTTCAGAAGAGACTTCCAAAGTCCATACTAGACAGGGCCGGCTGCCTTTTCCCCTCCCCTTAACCTATGGCAGTTCGGCAGGGTGTGGCAAGTGTTGATGTTAGAGTGACCAGGTTCCAATCCTAGTTCTGTGATTGGCCACCTGGTCAGACCTCCTGTTCTGTGTCCTCGTGCATTCAAAAGAGGTGATAATAAAAGATGCCCTGAAGATCAAATGCAGGCCATCCCTCGGGTCTATACTGTGGAGAGGTTGCCAGGGCCACTGTAACAGTCTTGCTTACTGAACAGCTTAAACAGCAGATGTTCATTTTCTCACAGTTCTGGAGGCCTAAGTCTCAAGTTGTCAGCCGGGTTGGTGTATCTGGAGCCCTCTCTCCTTGTAGATGCCTCCTCCCTTGTCTGTATCTGGTCATGTCCAAAAGTCCATCTTTTTATAAACTCCTGTGTGTGTGCATGGTGTAGCATGTGGGGGGGCTGTAGGGGGGTGATATTTGCACTGCGTGTGTATGGTGTATGTGTGGTGTAGCATGTGGGGGGTGTAGGGGGTGGTGCTTGCACTGCATGTGTATGGTGTATGTCCCCATGCAGTACCCCATGCACTCACCTGTAGTGGGGTGTGGAATGACTTTCCCATACCATCTCTCCTCTGATCATTCTTAGGCCAGAGTCTCTTACTGATCCTGGAGTTAGCTGGGTTTTTTTTTGTTTGTTTTGAGCTCTGGTGATTCTCTGGTCTCTGCTCCCTAGGGGTTTGGGGTTAAAGGCAAGCATGGCTATATTCAGCTATTTATGTGGGTCCTGGGATCTATCTTGTGTGGTCTCTCTGGCCTCCTCAGGCCCTCAAGCTTACACAGGAAGTGCTCTTAACCACTGAACCATCTCTCCAACCCCAAGTTTTCTTTCTTATATGTCACAATGGATTAAGATCTTTCTAAACCGTCATTTTAAGCTTAATTGCCTCTTTAAAGCCCCTAACTCCAGCTAGGCAAGGTGCCATCAGCCTGTGATCCTACCACTAAAGAAGCCAAGGCAGAATTGCTAAGAGTTAATTCACGGCCAGCCTCGGCAACATAGCAAGTTTGAGGCCAGATTGAGCTACATAGTGAGTTCAAGGCCAATATGGACTACAATGCAGGATCCTGTGTCAAACACAAACAAAGCAAACAAACAAAAAACAGAGCTGGGGAGATGGCTTATTGGAAAATAGTTTGCTGTACAAACATGAGGACCTCAGTTTGTATCTCCAGCACCCATGTAAAAGCCAGGCTGGGAAGGTAGAGATAGGAGAATTCTCAGGGATAATTGGCTAATTAATCTAGTCAAATAGAAAAGCTATAGTTTCAGCAAAAAACCCTGTCCCCCATAATATAAGGTGAAGATCAATTGAGAAAGACACCTGATGTTTGCTTACCATCCTCCACATGTATGCACACATAAATAAGCATGCATCCACCACTTACATATGCACACACATGTGAATATGCATGCACACCATACACATCTGTAAACAAACAAGATTCTAATTCCAAATATGTTTATATTTTGAGGAACTGAGTATTTTAGACTTATATATGAATTTATATAATCCCACTGAGGATATTCTCAACTATCATTAAACATTTCTAAAAGAGAGAAAGGAAGGAAGGAAAGGATGGAAGGAGGAAAGAAAAAAAGAAGGGACAAAGAGATGGCTCAGTGGATAAGAGTGTTTCCTGTTTACAAGCACAAGGGATTGAGTTTCAATTCCAGAACCCATGTTAAAAAAGGAAGGCTGGGGATGATGTAGCTCAGTGGTAGAGTGTGGTTCATGGATTCCTTGGGGGGGGGTCATTGTACACTAACATCCCGATTCATCCACGTGGGTGGGTGGACAGAGTCTTGGGCCAGTGGTGAGCCAACGGGCATAGCAACCCAGGAGACAGTTGCAGTGAACAGCTCATTTATTATACGGGAAAAAGTTGTTTATATAGAGGAAAAACCAGAGGTAGGGGCATAAGCGACAAGGGGATTGGTAGGAGCAGGGTAGTCTGTGGATGTCTCATGAAAGGATTGGCAGAGGACAGTAACCTGTGGATGCCTAGTTTGCATAGATAAATGGGGGGGGGGGCTTTATCAGGCCCAAGTGTGGGGAGTTACGTGTCTTTAGGCATGTAACAGATGGCAGATGGTGATGGCTACAGAGGAGCTGTGACATTTAAACTTTTGTTGCCCAGGCTTGTTATTACAGCTGGGGTATGCAAGCTCCAGTAAACTCAGGCCTTGAAGTGCCTGGGCTTATCAGGGTTTGTTGAGGCCTGCCAGGGGTGTTGGAGTTTTTAGGATAAAAGAAAAAGACTTTGATGGCCAAAACTCCTGCCGGTTTCAATCTCAAATAAGGATGAGATTATCAGGGTTTGAGGCCAGCCTCAATTTTCCTTTAACCCTATATCCTCCATGCCCCTCAGCAGGGTCCCACAGTAGAGCACTTGCCTTCCATGTGCAAGGTCCTGGGTTCAATCATTATCTCTGGAAAAAGACATCAAAAAAGCAGGATGGCCAGGTGTGGGGGCCCACACCTTTCATCCCAGCACTCAGGAAGCAGACGTAGGAGGATCATCATGAGTTTGAACCCAGACTGAGAGTACATAGTGAATTCCAGGTCAGCCTGGGCTAGAGCAAGACCCTACCTCAAAAAACAAAACAAAACAAACAAAAAAGCAGGATATTGGGCTGGAGGGATGGCTCAGCAGTTAAGGTGCTTGCCTGCAAAGCCTAATGACCCAGGTTCAATTCTCCAGTACCCAAGCAAGGCCCAGATGCACAAAGTGGCCCATGCATCATTTGCAGTATCTGGAAGCCCTGGCGGGCCCCCTTCTCTCTCTCTCTGTCTGTCTGTCTGTCTCTCTCTGTTACTCTCTACTTGCAAATAAGTAAAGAAAAATATTTGATTATAAAAAAGCAGGATGTGACTGCAAATGCCTGTAATCTTAGCACTGGCATGGAGAGGATGGATATGTGGGGAATAGCTGGGAATCCCATGTCAGCCAATCTAACCGAAGAACAGCATGAGCTCCAGCTTCAGTGAATGGCTATCTCATGGAAATAAGATGGAAGAGAGAGAGAGAGAGAGAGAGAGAGAGAGAGAGAGAGAGAGAGAGAGAGAGAGGAGGGCACCTGACTTCTCTGCCTAGCCTCTATATTTGTGAGCACAGGGCACACATATCCACACATACAACTGCCTACACTACAAACATATAAATAACCAAAAACACTTTCTTCTTCCACTTCCGATTGGTGCAAGTCCTTACACCTCAGTCCTAGGCACCATCCCCAGCCTCTCCCACGGTAAGGAGTTCATCTCATGGATAACCTTCCAGAAGGATGTGCACATTCCTCACACCATACATATTACCAGCCCCCAGTATTAGAAGACGTCCAATGATCAACTGAGTAACCTTTCTTTACTGTAATGTGATGGCAGTAATTTTCTAGAGCACACATTCCAAGAAGCAGTTGGATCTCCCCTGCTTTGGGAAGCCTAATTAAAAAGCACTATGGCAGGAAGGAGAGTGCAGGGAGGGCCACTTCGGAATCACATTGTTCTGATTTCAGAGTTGAAGAAATGAGGGATCTGTGAGGAGGCTGGAAAGGATGGCCCAGCAAGACTGCTGGAGTCATTGCTGATCATATGGAGAAGGCCTTGGGCCATTGTTTTTGCATGCCAGAAAAAGCCAAGGTCACTCTGCTGGCTGAGTATCCTCTTTTCTTGTAGGTGATGGGCTGAGGACACTTGGTTATGGCCCGAGATGGTCACTGGCTGAGCAATTTCTGGGGAATCTGGTCTGTTTCAAAATTAACTCATCCAGCAGTGCCTCATGTGTGTGTGTGTGTGTGTGTGTGTGTGTGTGTGTGTGTGCACGCGCGTACGCGCGCGTGCGCATGCACATGCGAGTGCATGTGTGAGCATATTCATGTTTGCATGCATGATTGTACAAGTGCATGTGAAGGCCGGAAGTAGGCACCCTGTGTCTTTGTCAGTTACCATCCACCTTATAATTTTTGAGACAGGTTCTATCACTGTATCCTAAGCTCACTGACTTGACTAGACTAGCTAGCCAGCCCCAGGTACCTCCTGTCTGGTCATCACTGGCACTACAGGCACATGCTGTTATGTGTGGCTTTTATGTGTGTGCTGGAAATCTGAACCTCGGGTCCCTGTGCTTGCATGGCAAGCACTTTATTGGCTGAGTCATTTTTCCTAATAGCAACACCATCTTATTAAACATTAGGAGCTGCTGATTGTGGACATATCAATAAAAATAACAAATGTCTAAATATCTCTAAATTGTAGACTCTTAATTGGAACTTTGGCCTCAGAGCATTGGTAAAGTCCCTGAAGTTGTGCATTTTGTGCATGTGTGTACCAATGTTTCATTTTTCTAAAATTTTCAGTCCATGACCCCAAACAATTAAGACCTCCTTATTCTAAATGACATTTGGTTCAATGCATTGGGAGTTTGCTGTCAGTACATTATATTCCTTTTTTCATTTAACACTCACATCAGCTCTCAAGATCTGTGTTTCACCCTCATTTAACAGAAAAGGAAACTGATGCTCAGAGGCAAAGCCTTAAGAGGCACAGCAACAAGCCCTGGGAAGGGAATGAGAAGATTAAGATATAATGGAGCAGCGTCCTCAGTAAAAAGCATAGGGTGACCATGTGAGGGGCTGGAAGTTAGAAAAAGCTTCCTGGAGGAGTGAACACAAGCACTGTGTGTGTGTGTGTGTGTGTGTGTGTGTGTGTGTGTGTGTGTGTGTGTGATGTATGCCAGGGTCTTGTCTCTGCAAATGAACACCAGATGTTTGCACTACTTTTCACATCTGGCTTATATGGGTGGCTTGGTAATTGGACCTGGGCCACAGGCTTTACAAGCAAGCACCTGTAACTGCTGAGCCGTCTTCCCACCCCATCTCCCCACCCCCCCAGAAGTGTGTCTTAAAGGAGAAAGCAGATCACAGAATTGGGAGTGGGGCACACTCTATAAGTGAAGCCCAGGTCGCATCTTGAAGAAATCAGGGAAGATTGCCAGATCTGGAAGGCAGAGAAGCATATCTGGCCAAGGTTGCTTCTTTTGCAACCAATAAACCTCTGAAATGATACTCAGTCTCACTTGTCAGCAGAGAATTTCAAGTTAAAACAACAAGATGCCATTTCACACATATCAGATTGGAAAAATCAAAATATCTGACATTACCAAATATGGCGAGAATTGTAATGCAAGAAGGAAGATGCTTACAGAGCTGGTGGGAGTGTAAATTGGCACAAACACAGCTGCTTGGCAGTGTCTCATAGACTTGAAAACACCCCAACTTGATACCCAGCCGCCCTGTACCCTGGAATGCTTCCTGAAGGAACTCACACATTGTACCAAAAGTGTGTTGGTTAGTTTCTGCAGCCTAACAACCATCCCACAGTACATTGTATTAAACAGCCATCACTGACTTAGCTCTCACCTGTGGTCAGCATGGGAGCTCTGCCTGTATCATCTCAGTTAGGCCTCTTCACATGTCTAAGGTGAGTGACAGCTGGCTAGCAGCTGAGTGGTCTAAGAGGACCCTCTTCTGTCAGGCCACTGGTTGGTGGCTAGAATTATAATTGAGCCAGCTGTCTCTTTCTCTCTAGTTCAATGTCATGGTCAACAACCTTACCTTGCCTGAGATATAAGACCATCTTATCAGGACACCTAATATTGGATTAGTGTTTCATTCTAATTACATATGACCTCATCTTAGTCAATGATAGCTACAATGACTTTATTTCCAAATAAGGTCACATTCAAAGGCATTGTGGGATTTTCATTGTGTGTGTGTGTGTGTGTGTGTGTGTGTGTGTGTGTGTGTGTGTATAATTTTTTTCCCTTTTTGGTGAGAGGGAGCACCATTCATAGAAAGGGGATATGCCATTTTTGGTTTCTGTATTACTCAATACAGGATCTATGATGCCATGCAAAAGGGTATGGAAATCCTGATAGGCCACAAAGGTTTATTTCCTGCAAAGACCCCATGCCCATTGCATTTTGGCCAAGACCTTTTCCCACATTATTACTCCAAGATTCATTGGATATCAACATCAGATAAGCGGAAGCCATGCTGCTACTTTGAGAGATAGCATTTAATACAGGGACTTGTTTGGGCAGTACGTCAGTTACTTTCTTACCGCTTTGAATAGATACCTGATTACAAGCAACTTAAGTTAGGGAACAAACTGATAATTTTATTTTTATTTTTAAAATATTTTTATTTACAAGCAGAGGGATGGGGAGGAGAATGGGCCTCCTGCCACTGCAAATGAATTCCAGATGCATGCTTCACTTTGTGCACCTAACTTTACATAGGTGGTAGGGAATTGAACCCAGGCCATCAGACATTGAATCATTTCTCCAGCCCTTGTTTTTTGAGGCAGGGTTTCATTTTAGTCCAGGCTGGTCAGGAATTCACTCTGTAGCCCAGCTGGACTTGAACTACCTCAGCCTCCTAAGTGCTGGGATTAAAGAATCACATCACCATGCCCAGTCCAGTCCATTACTTTTAAATTCAACTTTCCTCAAGTTCTTAGGACATGTGCAGAACAAAATTTCTAGCCCAGTTCCTGGCAAAATCTTCTTTCCCCTCTGAAACCTCAAAAACCAAGCCATTATAGTCCTGTTGTCTGTGCTTTTAGGATTTTCAACTCTCACCAGAATGGCCATTGAGCTGATTACAGCACCACAAGGCTTCTCTAGTTCAAGGTCCGCATCCTTCCATATTTCTCCTGCAAACCAGTTCCAGAAGATCAAAAACCACATGGTCAGATTCACTGCAGCAATGACTCCACTTCTTAGTACCAAGCTTCTGTTACAGTTTTGCTGCTGGGACAAAATACCAGCTAAAAGTAGCCTATGGAAGGAAAAGGTTTGTTTCAGCCTACAGTTTCGAGGGGAAGCTTCACTGTGGCAGAGAAAGCACAGCATGAGAAAGCTGGCTTTCACAGGGTACACAACACTTAGGAGATAGTGACAAGTGAGCTGAGCTCTGAACACCAAGCAGGCTACACTGATAAACCATCAGTAGCACACCTCCTCCAATAAGGCTCCACCTCTCAAATTGCCACCAGCTGTAGACCAAACAATAAAAACACATGAAGTGATAGGAACATTTTACATTCAAATCACCACAATGGTCATCTCTGGGTCATAAGTACTGACAGGAAAGGAACAGGTAGAAAATGGTGCTTTTCTTGTCCACATAGATTCCACCTCTGCACTCACCCCAGGAATTCTCACATGAACATCAGGTCCAGGGGCAGGTCCTGTTTTACGTCCTCAGCCAATTTTAGGGAATGAAGCATTGGTGAGTAGCTGAGGACTCAGAAAGCAGAAGGGTTCTCAAGATTCAGGGTGATCCTGAGAACACACTCATGTACAGTCCCAGAAAGGTGCCCCTGGAGAACAAATGCTTATCTGTATGAGGTGAGAGAAACTGTCTCCAGGGAGCTCAGTCCACCGCAGCCCCCATCTGTATGTGGTGAGAGTCACCATATCCAGGTGGTCAGTCCACAGTAGCACCCATCTCTATTCGGTGAGAGTCACAGTCCCCAGGTGCTTAGTCCACCGTAGCCTCCATCTGAATGTGTTGAGTGTCATTGTCTCCAGGTGCTTAATCCATGGTAGTCCCATCCATATGTGGTGAGATTCACCATCTCCAGGTGCTCGGTCCACTGTAGCCCCCATTTGTATGTGGTGAGACTCATGGTCTCCAGGGTGCTCAGGCCACCATAACCCTCATCTGTATATTGGTGAGAGTCACTGCTTCCAGGTGCTCAGTCACTGTAGCCGCCATCTTTATGTGGTAAGACTCATTGTCTCCAGGGTGCTCAGTCCACTGTAGCCACCATCTGTATGTACTGAGAGTCATTGTCTCCAGGTGCTCAGTCCACTGTAGCCCAAATCTGTATGTGGTGATAGTCACAGTCACCAGGTGCTTTGTCCACTGTAGCCCTCATCTGGATGTGGTCAGAGTCACTGCCTCCAGGTGCTCAGTCCACCGTAGCCCCCATCTGTATGTGGTGAGAGTCACCATCTCCAGGTGCTCGGTCCACTGTAGCCCCAATCACTATGTGGTGAGTGTCACGGTCTCCAGGGTGCTCAGGCCACCATAGCCCCCATCTGTATATTGTGAGAGTCAGTCTCCAGGGTGCTCAGTCCATTGTAGCCACAATCTGTATGTGGTGATAGTCACAGTCTCCATGGTGCTCCGTCGACCATAGCCACCATCTGTATGTGCGAGAATCACCATCTTCAGGGTGGTCAGTCCACCGTAGCCCCATCTTATGTTTTGAGAATTACAGTCTCCTGGTGCTCAGTCCACCGTAGCCCCCATCTGTATGTGGTATGACTCACTGTCTCCAGGTGTTCAGTCTACCATAGTCTCCATCTGTATGTGGTGAGACTCACAGTCTCCAGGTGCTCAGTCCACCGTAGCCCCCATCTGTATGTGGTGAGAGTCACAGTCTCCAGGTACTTGGGCCACTGTAGCCATCATCTGTATGTGGTGAGAGTCACTATCTCAAGGTGCTCAGTCCACCATAGCCCCATTTGTATGTGGTGAGAGTCACCATCTCCAGGGTGCTCAGTCCACCATAGCCCCATCTGTATGCAGTGAGAGTCACAGTCTCCTGGTGCTCAGTCCACCATAGTCCCTATCTGTATGTGGTGAGAGTTCCAATCTCCAGGTGCTCAGTCCACCGTAACCCCATCTGTATGCGGTGAGAGTCACCATCTCAAGGTGCTCGGTCCACTGTAGCCCCATCTGTATGCGGTGAGAGTCACCATCTCCAGGGTGCTCAATCCACCACAGCCCCCATCTGTATGTGGTGAGAGTCACAGTGTCCATGTTGCTCAGTCCACCGTAGCCCCCATCTTTATGTGGTGACAATCATAGTCTCCAGGGTACTCAGTCTACCTTAGCCCCCATCTGTATGTGCGAGAGTCACCGTCTCTAGGGTGCTCAGTCCAACGAAGCCCCATCTTTATGAGGTGAGCATCACAGTCTCCAGGTGCTCAGTCTACCGCAGCCACAATCTGTATGTGGTGAGAGTCACAGCCTCCACGGTGCTCTGTCCACCGTAGCTCACAACTCTATGTGGTGAGAGTCACATTCTCCATGGTGCTCAGTCCACCATAGCCCCCTTCTGTATGTGGTGAGAATCAGTCTCCAGGTTCTCAGTCCATCATAGACCCCTTCTGTATGTGGTAAGAGTTCCAGTCTCAAGATGCTCAGTCCACTGTATCCACCATCTGTATGTGGTGAGAGTCACAGTCTCCAGGTGCTCATTCCACTGTAGCCCCCATCTGTATTTGGTGAGAGTCACCGCCTCCAGGTGATCAGTCTACCATAGCCACGATCTGTATGTGCTGAGAGTCATAGTCTCCAGGTGCTCAGTCCACTTTCGCCCCATCTGTATGTGGTCATTGGCAGGAAGGAGTTTCCTAGGAAGCGTCTCCCCATGTCCTGGCTGAGCTTCAAGGGCAGTTTAGTATTCAGCGTGGGTTCAGCACCTGAAAGCTGGGCACATGGGTCATGGAGGGGTGCCTCCTCCTGTGGGTCCCCATCCCAGGCTGAAAAGACCCGAGATGAAAGTTCTGGAAGTTTCAGCTGAGGTCGGGGCAGCACCCTGCCATCTGTGAGGCCCGTGTGGAGAGCGCGCCTCCATATATGGCTGCCTCTCTGACTGAAGAGGCCGCCATGTCGCTGGTTTAAGACCCAGAGTCCTTATTGGAAATCATGTTGGAAAACCTTCACTACTAGGTGCCCCAGCATGCTGGACCAGGCCAGTCCCGCCTCCGGCCTCCCGCCTCCAGTCCTCTTGGGGGAGAGGCTGCAGGCCGGGCTCTTCCGTTTGTAAAGGTTTAATTTCCTGTAGAGAAAATCAATAAAGATGCTCACTTCAGTTTAAACGCAGTGCAACCAGTGTCCGCAGTCTCTCCATTAATGGCTCCTTGGGTGTGTGGGCAGGAAGCTGTTCTGAGATGGACAGCTCCCCGCCCCGCCCACAGGGGTCAGTCCCCGCCCACAGGCTTCCTGCCTGCTGTGAGCATCAGGCCTGGCCAACAGCGTCAGGCCACGCCCACAGCAGCAGGGCCTCTCACAGGAGTCAGACTCCGCCCACAGCGACAGGCCCCGCCCACAGCTGCAGGCTCCGCCCCCCTCGCCTGCATGCAGCTGAGCCTGGTGCAGGCTCTGCTGGAGGGTTTCTTTTAGCCTCCCAGTTTCAAGGTGAGGTTTCCAGGTTTCACGGAGAGGAAGGCATGGTGGCAGAGCAGGAACCCGGAAGGTCTCATAGGCAGATAGGAAGCATAGAAGCCGGAAGTAGGGCTAGACTTCCAACCCTCAAGGCCCGCCCTCAGGAACCCAGTTCTCCCAGCGAGGTTCTACCTGCTCAAGGTTCCACACGGGAGCCTAGGAGGGCCATTTGACATTCCCACCACAGCAGTATGAGAGGACTGGACAGCCCAGAGAAGGTGGCGAGGTAAACTGAGGCAAACTGCAGGATGCAGCCCACGCTGAGGTCTGGGGTGCATAGGGAAGCCAGGCAGAGCGGAGGCTGCTGGGACCCTCAGTGCCAAGAGCAAGGGCTTCAGCCGTGGCCGCCATGACCAGCTCTGTGCTCAGGTGGTCCTGCTCTCAGAACGGGAAGACCTCACACAGCAAAGCAGCAAGAATTGTTGTTTAAAGAGACAGTGCAGTGCTACTCAAGCCATATTGCTCAAGAGCACCTGTTACCGCTCGAGGCTTCCTTTCCCGGGGCTCGAGGGTGAGGAGAGGGTGGTTGCTATGGGTGGGGGGGCATAGTGTGAGTGGTTCTCGGTTTTGATCCACAGGCTTGGGTACCCTAACCCTAACCCTATCTGTATGCCCCTGCCCCATATGCATAATGTCCAGTCATAGAAGGTGTACAATGGTAACAATAGCTCACACAGAGGACACAGTTTGCTTGATTGCATATTATATACTTGAAACAAACAGGTCCTGACCCATCTCCTGTAGTCACAAAAGGTGCGTTACCACTGTGGCTAGAGAGGAGTGACTGATTGCATTGCTTGGAGCAGAGTCTAGGCACCACTGTGTGCATTGTCAGGAAAGAAGTGCATGTGCTGTTGGAGATAGGGGAGCATCCCTGTGCTGTCTGCTTCAAACGGACCGAGTCTCAAACAAGCCTCTTCCCTCTGCTAACGTTGCTGTCTCCACCAATCTCACTCACGGAAGCATCCAATGGAAGCCTCTGGTTAAGAAGCCCCAGCATTATTACAACACAGAGATTGTGGGTTTGGGTTAAGATCGCAGCCTTGTAACAGAGGGGTGCAGAAACATGATGAACCTGGCAATGGAAGTGACTCCACCGAAACCTCCATGGCCAAAGTAAGTCATGGGGACAGACCCTAAGTTCAGGAGGGCAGGAGACTAAACTACTAACAATCATTCCGCTTTTGTAGAAACTAAACACAAAAATTCCATTGCAACTTCATTTCAGCCCCAGTTCCAGCAAGCTTTTACCTGGCGAATAAATCCACCACAATTATATCTTCCTCTTTATTCCATAGAGCTGGTTCTAAGGCATTCTGAAGCCTTACCCAGTGTTAGGACTTGACTGTGAGCTGTCTCCCACAGGCTCGCGTATTTTATGTTTGGCCCCCAGCAGGTGGTGCTATTTGGGGAGGTTGTAGAACCTAGGAGGTGAGGCTTATTTGGGAGAAGGTAGGTGACTGGGGTCAGGTTTTGTGAGTATCTTGTTTCTGATCCCTTCCTGTCTTCTTCTCTCTTCTCAGAACAGCAGGGTGAAGAAGCACCTCCACCATATGATCCACTGCTGTGACGTTCTGTCCAAGTGTAGCCGGGTGAGCTGAGGATTAGAATTTAGATAATGCCTAGCAAAAATTCCAATGCACCCCAACATTTATGGAGTACCCAAATTCTTGTCTACAAAGTCAAAGAATTAAAATCATAGACAACCAGCTATGAAGGTATAGTGGGAGACTTTATTTAAGGGAACATGGGGAGTTACAGAATTCTCCATCCACCAGTGTGGGGAGAACCCATGGAAGAGTTTTAGTCAAAACTTATGTAGTATACCTAAATAGGCAGGAAAGAAAGATAATAGAGAGCTCCCATCATGAGAAAAAGTTTATGTGGAGAGATCTTGAGTCCCCAGCTGGGGTGAGGGGCCTTACCTGGAAAATGAAAAAGTCTTCATTCTAGGATGCCTTGAGGAAGAGAGACTGGGCTTTGTTCTAGGGAAGCTTTTAAAACTTCCACTAGCTGAGTCAAAGAGACAGTTGATTGGTCTATACCTGACCAATCAGCCTTTGCATCTAGGTTTGGGCTCTGGCTAGAGACACCTCCCACTCAAGGGGAGGGGGTCTATGGAGCTTGCCTAAACTGTCACACAAGAGCATGTGCATGGGGCCAAGAGATCATGGACTGAATCCGAGAACCAAAATTAATTCATCTCCTTCGCAACAAAAAAGTGACCACTCCACCAAGGCATGGTGGAGCCCTACCAGGACCTTGGATCTCCTGAGAAATATAGACTCCCAGCCCCACCTCTAGAGAGAAGTATCTGCCTTTTGTCAGGGTCCTCGGGTCAGTTGTGAGCATTGAATTTTAACAACTCTTCTTGCAGTCTCTCTTCAACCTGAGCTGAAGAGAACATATGCTTCCCACTTAAGCCTGGTGCTGTGGTTTGGGTATGGTTTCCTCCCACTGAAACTCACAACTCATGTTGAAACTTAACCTTAATTATGAGATGTTGAGAGGTAAGAGGAGGTGGGACCTTTAAGAGGTAATTAGAGCTCTGTCCTAGTGAATGGATTGATCCATTCACATAGTTAGCAGACTCATGGTGTAGTGGATGGTATCAGTTATTTTCTTATTTTTGGGACAAAGTACCCAACCAGAAGCAGCTTAAAGCAGGATACAGTTTCAAGGATAATTCTGTCAAGGCAGGGAAAGCATGGCAGAGCAGACAGCTGATGTCACATTGCTACATTAGCAGGGAGGAAGTCACAAGAGAGTGACAAATGCAAGGGGGGCTGGGCTGCCACACATCAAGGTCCATCCTTAATAACAAATTTTTTCCAGCAAGGCTCCACCTCCTGATGATTCCACAGCTTTTCCAAACAGTGCCATCGATTAAGAATCAACCATTCAGGGCTGAAGAGATGGCTTAGAGGTTAAAGTGTTTGCCTGCAATGCAGAAGAACCAGAGTTCAATTCCCCAGTGCCCATGTAAAGCCAGATGCACAAGAGGGTGCATGTGTCTAGAGTTGGTTTGCAGTGGCTGGAGGCCCTGGTGCACCCATTCTCTCTCTGTAATAAAAATATTTTTTAAAAAGAATCAAGTATTCAAGCATGAGACAAAGGATGATATTTTACACTCAAACCACCATATAGTTTATTTGAGAATGGATCTGCTTTATCAAATCTTTGGCTAGGTCTCTTGCATCCCATCTTTCCACGTGTGCTGTACCACCTCAGGACTCCATCAAGGAGTCCCTCACCAGGGGGCTGGGGGACATAGCTCAGTGGTAGTACTTGCTTCACGTGCATGTTAGTAGGTTTGATTCGCATCACTAGGATATATATGTATCATATATATTATATCAAATGTATGTATCATATATACCATATCAAATGTAGGCCCTTGACCTTGGTTTAGAGCTATGGATCAAAATAAACTTCTTTTCTTTACAATTCACCCAGCCTGTGGCATTAGCAGCAGAAAATGGACCAAATAGGGTTTTCCCATTCTGCCTACATCACAGCTGTGAATGAGGGGCCATTCCCTATGAATCTTAGTTTCCTACAATGGTGGGAAATTTCTTTTCTTCTTGTTTCTGCCTCATCACTGATAAGCTGGGGCAGGGGTACCACATTGAGGGTTGCTGATCAGTTATGATTTTTGCTACTTCTTAGTCCATGCCTCTAACATGCCTGGTCCTTAGCTTGTGATGTCATTTGAAGACTGTTCTGAAGACTGTTCTGGATGGGGATTATCTCAGTGGTAGAGTGCTTGTCTGGCAGGCACAACGTCTTGGGTTCCGTCCTCAGCACTGCAAGTGAAAAAAGAGATGTGTGCCTTGCTAGAGTGCCCTAACAAGCTGCCACACACTTGGCGACTTACAGCAGAATCATATTTCCTTTCAGTCCTGGAGGTTATCACTAGGGGATGCTTCTCTTGAAGACTGATAGACTACCCCGTGCCTCTCCTTCTTTTCTGATGGCCCCTGGAAATCCTTGGCTCTTCTTGGCTTGCAAATGATTTCTCCTGTTCCTGCTTCTGCTTCACGTGGCCTTCCCTCTGCTCCCTATGTCTTCTCTTACAATGGCAATAGTGATTAGACTTGGGACACACTCTAAATCCAGATGATTCCATCTCTGGACCTTTAATGACATTTGCAACGATCCTACTCCCAAATAAGGTCTGTGGTTCCAAGTGGACATGGATTTGAGGGACATTATTCGATCACCGCAGGTTAATGTAGGAAATCCTGAAACTTATTCCAAGTCCAAAATCCCCATGTTGGCTTCCTGGTTCTCCCACACAGATGCCCCTGTCTAATCTGGCATCTTGACCTGTGCCAAGCCACTTTGTGACAAGAGACAAGTGCTCCCCCTTGCTGCTGGAATTGCACTAAGCCTCCAATCCCCAATACCAAAAGAAAGCTAGTGGAGAAAACTTATTTTGCTTTTGCAGTCTGCAAATCCATTGACGTCTACAGCAACTGACTATACAAAGCCAATTGTTTTTGTAAAGTGCTTTTAATTTCCCATATGCTGTGGCTTCCCCTCCAAGCAAACTCTGTGTAGCAAGGCAGCTGAGACCAGTCATTTCAGCATGAGGACCACTGCTCCTTCTCTCAGGGATGTGCCCAGAGGGGGCACAGTGATCCACAGTCAGAGGGCTGAGAAGCATGTGTTCCCGCCAGATGGGAACCTGTGGGGAGTAGAGACCACGTCATATTCCTTTTTGTACAGAAGCTTCCGGAACATAACAGCTACCCAGAAATCTTTGATTAAATTTCCTTAAATGGGTCCTGAGGTGAATACTCATAGAAACATGGTTTATTGTAGATATGGTTCTGGGGAATTCACAAGGAGACACAGGAAGCAGGGGCAAGAAGAAAGATGAGCAGCAGGACCAGGGTTAGTGGGATTAGTCAGGGGACCATGGTGCCTGTGAACCAGAGTCACCGTATCCTGTGGGGGCCCTGAAGTATAATTTACACCTAAGTTTTTCTAACTGGAGACCAAGGGTCTGGGGTTTTCCTATTCCTTTATTCCTCATTCTCTGAGGTGGGGATGGGGAATCTAACTTCCTAAGCACAGTACTTTTAAAAAGACCTCCATGGTGCTGGGTGTGGTGGCAACACCTGTAATCCCAGCACTCAGGGAAGCAGAGGAAACAGGATCCTGATTTTAAGACCAGCCTATCTCCTCCCTCAGAGGAGAGAGAGAGAGAGAGAGAGAGAGAGAGAGAGAGAGAGAGAGAGAGAGAGAGAGATTGATTGAGAATATCCCAGTGCTGGTTGTTGAGAGAACAGCAGGCCTAAGGAGGTGTCTGGCACAGAATCAGTAAGAAAGGATCAGAGTGGAACACTAATGATATGTGTCATAGTTAGCCACGTACTGCTGGGATGTATCTCCAAACCAGGCACAATTTGGAGGAGGAAAGTATTTATTGAAATAACAGATCCCAGGGAAGTTCCAAAAAATGGAGGAAAAGGCTGGCCCCCTTTTACAGACCCAAGCAGAGAGACAGAGGCCCAGCACCTCCAAAGCAAGCAAGCAACTCAGTAACACACTATAACTCACAAAGAGCAGGACTACCAGACTTGAGCTCTGGCTGCTCTTTGCATTTGTGTCTCTGGAATTTATATCCAACTTAGAAATACCTTAGGGCCAAACCCCAGGAGGTCAGGCCAAAGTGATACCTGGAGGGTACCAGAAGGCTGGAGACAATTTACAAGCTTTAATAAACTTATGAATCTATTGGGGGACAATCTATTCAAACTACCACAATATGCCTCTTTAATGTCTATTGAATTATGAGTTAACTGAAGGAAGAAATGTACAAGGAAATGAACAATCGAACAGAGGAAGCTGGAAATTATAGTTTGAATATGAAGTATCCCCCAAAGACCCATGTGCTAAATGTTTAGTGTCTAGGAAGCAAGATTCTGAGGTGGTTGGATCATGAGGCACTTGCCTTATCAATGGATTAATCCACTCATGGATTCATAGCTGAATGATCTACTACGAGGTGGTAGAAACTGCAAGAGTCAAAGACTAGTTGGAGGAAGTAGTTCATTGAAGGATATTAATGATATATTTCATCTCTGCTCTCTCTTCCCCACCCTCCTCTTCTTTTTCTTCCTTCCTTGGCATGCACTCCTACCACAGTGATATCCTGCCTTTCCTCAAGTCCAAAGCAATGGAGCCATCTCATGTTAGACTAAAACCATGAGCCAAAATAAATCTTTCCTCTTCTGAGTTGACATCTCTAAGGCATTTTGACCCAGTGACAGACAGAAGGACGACTCACAAGAATGCTCATGAAGATTTCAGTCAACCCATACTCCCTCCCACTCAGCCAGCTTGCACAGAGGTGAAGTTTATAAAATGCTAGGTGGCCATCAAAGCAAGTATCCTTACAGCGAAGTCCATGTCTCCCTGCCAGGAAGCTTCCCATGAATGGAGGATACACAGAATACCCAGTGACACAATCGAGATGTGGGTAGACACAGCCAAAAAGAGAACAGTGCAGAATGCCTTTCTGTTCCCTGGGAGAATCCCCCAGAGAGGAGAGATGAAGGAATGAAGTCACTGGTCTGTTGGCCTTTAGCAGATGAGCTCTTGCCCTTCTCTTCCTTCCATCCTGCCCTTTAGTGAAATCTAAAAGCAGCTCAGGACACTGTGTCACTGTTAAAGTTCTGCCACATCTCCCTACTGACTCTTATTACCTTCCAAAGCACTCAATTGATAGCTCAGAATAATTACCTCCCTCCCAGCTGCTGAGACTGAATGTACAGAGCAAAGTGGATTCCTGCCCTTGCTTGGCTCCCTGATGGCAGTGGGTATGTGGCACAGAACAACATAGACACTCAAGCCTTCAATCCACAGAGCTTCTTCACCCCAGAGTCCCCATTCCTCTCCTCATCCTCATTTTCTGGCAGGGGCATTACTATTGGCCTAGTGACCCAGGCCTAAGGCTCAAAGTCATCTATTAATTTATTAAACATTTACTGAGCACCTAATCTGGGCCCAGCTCTGTGCTAAGCCCCAATCCCACCCTTTAGCTGTTTTATAGATGAACCAAAAATAAGTGCCTTACGGTACTCAGCATATAAAACTCTCGAAAAACACTTGTTAGGTGGACAAATGGATAAATACATCCACAGATGGATAGTTGGATGGGGGGTGCATGGATGGGAGGATGAGTGAGTGGGTAGACACAGGATGGGTGAGTGAATGAGTAGACAGGTGGATGCTTGGGTGGGTGGATACATAATAGGTGGAATGGTGGAATTTGCTGGGTTTTTTTTTTTTTGCTACTCCCCCCTCCTATCTTCTGGAAATGGCATCTCTCTTTCCTAAGATATACACATTTTTCCTGTGAGTAGTGTTGCTGAACTTGACCCCTCACACTCTCCACACAGGCTATTTGTCTCAGTCCCAGCCAATCAGACTTATTCCAAACCTCTTGTCACAGAAATTGGTGTCAATCAAGGACAGATGATGTAAGCTAGACTAGAGTCCTTCCCGGGACTTTTGGCTGGTGCCAACAGTAGACAACCCTCTTTCTTTGTTTCTAAGTGGCTAGAAGGTTTGCTTGAGGTTACTGGCCACCTTTTATATGCCATAAAGAAAGAGACTGGCTGAAGGTAGGAACACGAGAGGGGGAAAGAAGAGGAAAAGAGGAGGAAGAGAAAGGAGAAGAGGGAAGACAGGAAGAGGGGAGACACTCAGGAACACCATTCAAGCCCCAGTGTGGAAAGTCAGTTGAGTTCTTGGACTTCCTATCATATGAGCAAATCTCTGCCTGACTCCCTTTCTTTTGAATTGTATTTCTCTTACTTAAAATCAAGAAACTCTTTTTAGTGAAGGGTGAGGGATAAATGAGTGAATCCCCCACATATCAAACTAGTTAATGTTGTTTCCTTCCATGATAGCTAGACCAGCGGATATAAGGGTATATATACTGAGATATTCCTGGTTTCCACTGTCTGGTGGCCTCTGTTACATCTGATGTTGACTCTTATTCTTGAAATGTAAATGAGACATGACAAGCAGAAAACAGCCCACTATAAATAACAGACTTCTAGGGCAGACATTTAAATCCAGCTAAAGATTCCAGAAGCTAGGAGTTATTATAATAAAAGTAGCACTGATATGAAACCAGTGCAACTTGAAATTCCCCCAAAGATCCTTTGCTTACTCTCTCACTCCCACTGAAGTCAAAGAAGTGGGAGGAGGGACATGTAAATGTCACACATATACATAGCCCCTTTCTCATCTTCTAGAACTCCGTCCCCATCAAAACTTTGCATGGTGTTCCTCGGTGATTGACAAGCCCAGAAATCTTCCCACATGAAGTGGTCTATCTGGGGGAGGGGGTTATAGCTCAGTGGTAGAGGAAAGGATCCAGGCACAGAAAGTGGAAAAGGTCTTCTGGACCTGGAAATGGTATGAAGAAAGTTAGGGAAGGGCATTCTGGGCAAGTCCAGATCATGCAAGTTTCTAAAGATAAGGTTGAAAAAGTAAAATCAAAATATAATCCCCAAAAAATAAAAAATAAAAAATAAAATCCCCTATAAATCCAGAATTTTCATTTCTTTGTTTTTTGTTTTTTTTTTTTTAAATTATTTATTCATTTTTCAAGTGGAGAGATACACACACACACAGAGAGAGAGAGAGAGAGAGAGAGAGAGAGAGAGAGAGAGAGAGAGAGAGAGAGAGAGAACACCAGGGCCACCACCTTGTGGCTCTGGCCTATGTGGGTCCTGGGGAATTGAACCTGGGGCCTTAGGCACTGGAGGCAAGTGCCTTAGCCTCTGAGCCATCTCTCCAGCCCTCATTTCTTTGTTTTTATCTTTGTGCATGCAGGTGTGGAGGTCAAAGGACAACCTCAGTGTCAGTCCTGGCCTTTTCTGGTTTTTGAGACAAGGTCTTTCATTGGTCACTGCTGTAGGTTAGCTGGTCTTCCAGTGCCCTGAGATTCTCTTGTCTTTACTCTCTGTCATTCCACAGAAGCAGCAGGATCACAGACATGTGCTACCACCACATTTGACTTTTTATGGGCTCTGGAGATCCAAACTCAGGTCCTCATACTTTGTTGGCAAGTGCTTTACCCACTGAGCCATTCCTCAGCCTCAGAATTTGTATTTCTTTAATTGTCTAATTATGATTTTCAAAACTCAATATTTATGAAGAATATTGTCCTTTCTGGAGCACCCATTCTCTCCTGGAATGCTCTAAACAACTCCAGCTTCAGGGCCCACTGCAGATCCATTCAGGAGGGGATCTGATTGGGTGTGTCCCAGCTCTGGATTTATGTCCCATATCCCAACCCAATGTGTTGGATGCTCACTGACATCTGTGAACTGCCCCAGTGGTCGATGGGCCAGTCTATCAGTTGATACTGAGTCTGACTTCAGTGACAGAAACCAGGATGCTATTAATTAATCAATAAAGATTTATTTTCCTGGTGTCTCAAGGAATCGTGAGTGAGATAGTCATAGGTTACACTGGCTGTCCCAGAAGTCAAGGATCCTCCTTGCTTCTTGCTCCATCAACTCAGTGGAGGACTTTTCATTTTCCTGGTGTCAAAATGATGTCACATCTTCAGACCGAAAAAAGGGAGACTTACAAAAAAGAAAAAGAAAAAAATAAAAAAGGGAGACTTACAAAAGGCATTTTGTGCCAGTTCAATTCATCACTGTCAGGATACCACAGCTTCCCAAGAAGCCCCACCCTTAGGCTTCTGCCTCATCTCACTGGTCACAAAGCTCTAAGGGAGTCTGCAAAGTGAGATTTGTAATTGATCAAGGTTAGGATTTTAACCAGAAAAGAAGAGGAGACTGGATATAAGATTAACAGGAAGGAGAAGGAGTTAGTATAGGGAACCATGGGGGGCTTTTAGCAGGGTGGATCCAGGGGTGAATTTTAGTCATTCTCACAGGCTCTGGGCAAGACAGACATGGAGAGACCATCAGAACATTTCAGACCATCAGAACAGAGATGACAGCGAAGGCCAGGTGTGGTGGTGCACACCTGTGATCTCAGCACTTGAAAAGAGAAGCTGGAATGGAAGACCAGGAGTTCAGGGTCATCCTGGGATACATAGAGAGTTTGAGGCCATATTGGGATATGTAAGACCCT